>PVHP010005327.1:0-65777 GCA_004024765.1 Zapus hudsonius
AGCCATTCTCCTACCTCTGCTTCCCGAGTGCTGGGATTAAAGGCATGCACCACCACACCCAGTTTACCTTTTTTTTTTTTTTCTCTTTAAGAACTTTATTGCATGAACAGACTGCTTAATGGTTGTATTCCCATTGAGTTGTACTCTTAAACCCTCTCCCCGGCCAGTTCCACTGAGGACTGTCATCAGTGGGGTTATTGGTAATCACTGTGGTGTCATGAATCCTTGTTTTAAACCAAATCTCACTGTGTTACTAGCTTGGACTCCAGTTCCTCTTGCCTCAGCTTCCCAATTGATAGGTTTACAGGTGTGAACATTACTCCCAGCCAATATCCCTTTTTAAAAATTTATGCCAGTAGTGGTGTTGCATGCCTTTAATCCCAGCACTCGGGTGGCAGAGGTAGGACGACTGCCAGAGTTCAAGGCCTATCTGAGACTACATGGTGAATTCCAGGTCAGCCTGGGCCAGAGCAAGACTCTTATCTCCAAAAACAAACACAAACCAAAAAAAAAAAAAAAGAAAGAAAGAAAAGAAAAATTATGCCAGGCATGATGGTTCATGGCTTTAATCCCATCCCTTGGGAGGCAGAAATAGGTGAATCACCATGAGTTTGTGGCCACTCTAAGACTACATGGTGAATTTCAGGTCAGCCTGGGCACCTTGAAAAAAAATGAAAAGAATTATTTGTTTGCACGTGTGTGGGGGTGGGGTGGGGTGGAGATATGCCAGGGTCTCTTGTTGCTGCAAAAGAATGCCTGTTCGGCTTTACATTGGTGGTTGGGGAATTGAAACCCTGGCCAGCAGGCTTTATAAGAGCACCTTTAACTGTTGAATTGTCTCTTCAGCACCCTCTCCCCTCTTTTAAAGACTGCAATAGGGTTTGACTTGAGATGGCTTGAATGTCTGAGAGTGCATACATAAGCAGATGGGTGTGTCCATACATAATTGTAACCCAGTCTCATGGGGAGCAGAGACCAGAGAATCACTGAGGCTCACTGAAAATAGCAGTTCTGGGGTCAGTGAAAGACCTCATTTCAAAGAAACACAGGGATGAGTGACAGAGGACACAAGATGTTCTCTGTCCCCCACATGCATACTCCTCTCCTCATGCATCTATAAGGCACATATGTGTAAATACCACACACATGTACTACACACAGGCATAAATGTAAAACAAAAATGATAACAATGGGGCTGGAGAGATGGCTCAGCAGTTAATGCACTTGCCTCCAGTGCCTAAGGCCCCCGGTTCAATTCCCTAGTACCCACATAAGCCAGACCCACAAGGTGATGGCCCTGGCGCGCGCTCTCTCTCTCTCTGCGCTTGAAAAATGAATAAATAAAATGTTTTTTAAGAAAGTTTGAATCTTGCCGAGTGTGGTGGCGCACGCCTTTAATCCCAGCACTCTGGAGGCAGAGGTAGGAGGATCACCATGAATTCAAGGCCACCCTGAGACTACATAGTGAATTCCAGGTCAGCCTGGACTAGAGTGAGACCCTACCTCAAAAAAAAAAAAAAAAAAGTTTGAATCTTATTAAAAAAAACAATAATGCTTTCCTTTTGACTTTTGTTTTCTTTCTTTAATCCTTAAACATGGCCATTAGAATTATCTTTTTATTGTTGTTGTCGTTGTTAGGGTTTTTGTTTTTTGCTTTTTTTATTTGTGTCGTAGTCAGCCACACACTGTTGGGATGAATCTCCAGACCAGGAACAATTTTGGGGAGGAAAGGATTTATTGAAGTAACAGACCCAGGGGAAGTTAAGGAAAAAGGCTGGCTCCCTTTTACAGAAGCAAGCAGAGAGAGAAACCCACCACCAGCACCTCAGGCAAGCAAGCACATTGTAACACTGTAATTCACAAAATGCAGAACTGCCAGACCTGAGGTTCTGGCTGCTGTTTTGAATGTGTCCCTAGAATTTTGTATCAAATTTAGAAAGGGTGTCATGACCCTTGGAGGCCAGGCCAAAGTGACACTTCCTACAGCCAGAAGCCTGGAGATAATTTACAATTATAATAAATTCTTTTGGGGGACATTAACTCAAAACTACCACAGTTTGTTTTCCTGGTAGGATCTCACTCTCGCCCTGGAATTCATGTAGTCTCAGGTTGTTCCTGAACTCGTGGTGATCCTCCTACCTCTGAGTACTGAGATTAAAGTCATGCACCATCATGTCTGGCTGTTTTTTGCTTTTTTGAGATAAGTTCCCATTTATCCAAGGCTGATTCTTTTTCTCTGTATTTTCTACATTCTGGGATTACAAGCATAATGACAGCATGTCCAGCTTCCTGTGGTGTTGGGGATTGAACCCAAGGCTTCATAGGGCAAGTACTTTATCTACTGATTTACATTCTGAGACCCTTTAAAAAATGTATATGCCTTTTTTGTTTTAATATTTTTCATTTTTATTCTTGACAATTTCATCCATGTATATAACATTTAAAAAATTTTTATTTGTACTGGGCATGGTAGTGCATATCTTTAATCCCAGCACTTGGGAGGCTAAGAAAGGAAGATCTCAATGATTTGAAGACCAACCTTGGGCTACAGTGTGGGTTCCAGGTCAGCCTCTTTTACAGTGAGACCCTGCCTGGAAAATAACAAGAAGTTACCTTTTTTCCCCCCTCTGCGGTAAGCCCAAGCTGACCTGGAATTCACTGTGTAGTCCATGGTGGCCTGAACTCATGGCAATCCTCCTACCTCTGCCTCCCTAGTGCTAGGATTAAAGGTGTGGGCCAACACGCTCTGCTACAAAGTCACCTTTTTGTGCTGTGTAGTATGTGTGTACAGGTACACCTGGGTCTCTTGCAACTGTATACAAACTCCAGGCACATACATGTGCCAATTTGTGTCTGGCCTTATGTGGGTACTGAGGAATAGAAGTGGACTGGCAGGCTTTGCAAGCAAGCATCATTGACCCCTGGGTCATCTTCCTTACCCTGTAATGTATTTTGACCATATTCACCCTCTATTCTTTTACCCTCCTTCCACTCCCACTAAATTTACCCTTCTAAATACATATCTTTTTGAAAAAATCTTTTCTGGTCTGGACTGATGGCTCAGCTGTTAAAGGCATTTGCTTGCAAGCCTGATGGTCAGGGTTCGATTCCACAGTCCCAGGTTCCCTTCCCTCCCCTCCCCTCTTTTTTGCCTCCCTTCTCCCCTCCTCCTTTCCTTCCTCCTTTCCTTCCTTCCTTTTTTTTTGTACTAGTATTAAACTTGTAACTTTGTGCATGCCAAAGCTTATACTCTACTCCTGAGTTGTACATGCAATCTCTCAAGCCTCTCCCTTTTTACTTTGTTATTCTTAGGAACGGTAGGAACCAGCTGCCAGCTAGTAGGCTTAGATACATGGTGACTCCCCACAATCTAGTCTTTGTGAAGGTCACTCAAGACATGTAGAAGTGTTTACTGTGTTCCAAGCATTATATGAGGCAGAGTTGAGAAAAGGGTTTGATTAAAAACTCAATCCTCAAATGATTCAACATGCAAGCAAAGATGGACTAGGACAAGGCAGTTTGAGGAAGCCAAAACTCTTTTCTTGCTTCTGCCTGGTTGTGTCTTTCCAGAATAGTTTCTGTGTTGTTGTTTTTTTCCTACAGTGTTAGGAATTCATTCAAATATAAATTATTTGAATGAATTGAAAATAAACTAAAATCAACCCATCTTTTCATTAGTATTAGTGTTTCATAACATTTTTTTGGAGTATTTAATATTTATTTAGTCCATAAAAAGGTACTCCTCCCGGGTCTTCATACACGGAGTTTCCATGACCACTTCCTGTTTTATGGCCCAAAGTATATCACATTACTTGCTCAAGTCCAGATAATTGAAAATAACTGACTCATATCTGAGGAAATAACCAGAACCGTGAAAGAGCAATGCAGCCTTACGTGGGAGGAGTGCGAGTGAGGCTCAGGAGTGCGGCTCCCTGGAGGTGGCAGCTATGCTGGAGTTTCTCTCTGCCTCAAGCTCTGACACCAGCTGGACTATTTCAGGGTGGCTGAATTTTCCTGCTGTGGAGTCATAGAAGTCCTGCAGCCTGCCGGGCTTGCTCTCCAGCTCTTCATACTCGGAGGCCTGCAGGATCATTTCACACTGGTCCAGCTGCTTCACAAACCTGGCTTCGGCACTGGACTGGGCCTCGTACTCTTCCCAGAGGGCATAGAGCTCCTTTCTGAGGTCTTCAGGCAGGAGCTGGGTTATCTGCTTCATCGCCTCCTCTTCCCGCCTGTGTTTTTCTTCTTTGGGAATGTTATCTGCTGGTGCTATGTCCCCAACGATGCATTCTGCCATATCGTGAACCAGGGCAAGACGTATACACCTGTCTTTGTCAAGGCGGTAGTCCTTGGTCACCATGGCCATAACTGCCATCCTGTACATGTGATCCGATACGCTCTCCGGATCTTCCACATTTCTGTAGAGCCAGCCGGTCCGTGGGACTCTCTTGAGCCGCCCCACCAGCCGCAGGAAGCGCAGCAGCTGCGCGGCGCCGCCGCCGCCCGAGGAGGCCGAGGCCATGCGATCCGCGCTCCTCCGGGCTCCTTCCCGGGCTCCTTCCCGGGCTCCTTCCCGGGCTCCTCCGCGGTCCTCCCCTCCCCCCGCGAGCTCGCTTCCTCCCGGCTGTCGCTTGGTCTTCCGGTCCCGCCCTCCCGGGCCGGCGCCCTCTCCTGTTTCATAACTTTTTTTTTATCTTTAAAGAGGACCAGATATTTAATTAAAATAGAAGACTTGGGGGGCTGTGAGCGCTGTTCGGTGGGAGAGCACGTGTTCAGGCTTCTAGGAGGTCCTGGGTTGGATCCTCATGAGCATCTCAAAACAGACAACCACCCAACAATGGCTCAATATATTTCAAGAGAGAGACTGTTTAGCCAAATGCCCTGCTCTGTGTGTGATGTCAGAAGTTAAGTAAATCCATTGACGACGAGAAGGACCAAAACAGCTGTTTGCTTTCTCAAGCCTGTGAGCTCAGACATGAAACAAAGCCAGCACAGGTCCCATTGGATAGGATTCATCATTGGCACTCATAACATTTTTAAAAACATTTCTGGGTTATAGTTCAATTGTATTTCAATTGTTTATATGATTATAGTTGTGTGACTTTATTATAGTGTTGTTTCTATTACTGTGAATAGAAACAGATTTGTACTTAGATGTATACCGTTAAACAGACTTCCTTATAAGGAAGGAAGATTTGTTCTCAGGACACACTACAGGTTCTTTTGACTTGTTAAAAATTAAATGCATGTAAGCTAAAAGGAAATGGAGGTATCACGAGTGACTTAAGATTCTAAAACTGGTGAAGAAAGAAAAGAGAAAAACTAAAAGTGTTTCAAAAAGCAGGAAGTCTCAAAACACAGTAGCATTTATACTGGCAGTGTCTGTCAGTATCAGAGCAGAAGGACCATAGAGATGCTGTGGTTGTTGCTGTTATGTACAGGGTATGAGTAAGTTAAATATGCACCAAGAAAAAGCCTGCTTGTGAAAATAAGACCTGCAGTACATGCCTCTATCATCAAAGAAAATACAGCATAAACAATTTTTTTCTCCTCACTTTATTTCTAGGTTTTGTATCCAAGCATCTGACAAACTCCTGAGCAGAGTCTTGACACACAGTTTAGGTATGTATATATGCACACATATATGCTTGCCCTGTAAAGGAAGAACTTGAAATTGGGTGTGGTGGCTCTTGTTATCAGCATTCAGGAGCTTCAGGCAAGAGGATCTGGTAGCAAGCCTGGGCTACCTAGCAAGTTTGAGTATAGAGTCTGGACTAGGCTACATAGCAATTCCTATCTCACGAAGGAAAGAAAAGGGAAAAATGAAGATAATAAGATTAATTCAGATTGTTCTTGAGTATAAACCAATAATTCAAAGAGATTAGAACTAGTAAATTAGAACTCTAATTTACTAATTTTTGTAGAACATCATCTTATTTTCATTATGACAAAGGTAGAATAAGTTTTAGCCTGCCATATAGTTACTACTAGGATTTCTACAGTAGTAGGCAGAATAATGTAAGGTTTTTCTTTATTATACATTTATTATTTATTTATTTATGAATGAGGGGGGGGGAGAGAGAGAGAGAACAAGTAAGTATTGGTACTTCATAACTTCCTGCCACTGCAAACAAACTCCAGACTCCTGGGCCACTGTGTATCTGGTTTTTCATGGGTACTGGGGAATTGAACCTTGGCCCTCTGGTTTTGCAAGCAAGTGCCTTTAACCACTGAGCCATCTCCCCAACACCAAGCTCTTTTATTTTAGCTATGCTAACTTGGATCAATTTTACAGTTGATTGTATTACTTTAAGTAACCAGTCTGCTTTTGATAAAATGTGTATCTTCAAAATAAGAAGCTCTCACTGTTTGCATTATTCTTAGTGGTTGGTTATCTTGCATACATTTCTGTGTTCTTTAAAAAGTCAGGTGTTCAGGATGAGGGCCTAGGATTCTAGGTTTGCCTTTTTGACTTGTTATCTCAATATTTGAATGCTTGCAATTTTCATTCATTTTTCAAACACTTTTATTTGAGAGAGAGAGACAGAGACAGAGAGAGAGAGAGCGCTTGCCAAGGCCTCCCACCACTGCAATTGAAGTCCACTTTTGTGTAACTGGTTCCACATGAGAACTAGGGGATCAAAACTTGGCTATCAGGCCACACAAGCCAGCTTCTTCAACAGCTGAGCCATCTCCTCAGCCCCATTTTTAAGAATTTTTTTTATTTTAATATATATATATTTATTGACCATAATGAGTTACATTATTTAGTGGGCAAACAATGAGTTGTTATCCCCAATTCCCCGATGCCCCCCCCACCCCAATCAGCTGGATATCCTCTTTCGTGGGTTGTCTGGATCAGTCCTTGTGGCAGGGGACCATGTATAGCCTAGTGTACTCAGCCTGGTTCTCCTGGCCCAAGTGTGTTGTTACTTAGGGGTGTCATGCCTCTGGATAGTCTCTTCTGCTCAGTTCCCTGAGTCCTGGTGTCAGCCCCATTTTTTTTTAAAGGCAGGATCTCAGGTATCCCAGGCTGGCCTTGAACTTATTGTGTATAGCTGAGGATGACATTAAAGTAAATGAAGGCATTTAGCACTATGATTTTCTTCTTAGAGCTGCCTTTATTTTGTCTCATAACTTTTTGTATGCTGTGTCTTTGTTATGATTTACTTTGAGAAAATTTTCAATTTCCATTTTGATTTCTTGAATGACCCACTCATTATTTAATAGTGTGTTGTTCAGTCACCAATAGTGGGTATACTTTCTGTTCCTACCATTGTTAATTTTTAGTTTTAACATGTTGTGGTCTGATATGGTGCAGGGGACTATGTTAATCTTCTTGAATTTATTGTGGCATGTTTTATGTCCTAATATGTGCTCTATTTTGGAGAAGGTTCCATGGGCTGCTGAGAAGAATGTATATTCTGTAGATTTGGGATAGAATGTTCTGTAAACATCTGTTAGGTCTAGTTGATCTGCAGTGTTTAAAGATCTGTTATTTCCCTGCTGATCTTCTGTTTGGATGATCTGTATAGAGATGATAGTGGTGTATAAATGTCACCTACTATGATGGAATTGGAGTTTTGTGATGGTTAGATTTTGTTGTCAACTTGATTTTTTAATTGTCTAGGTTGGGTCTCTGAGGATGTTTATATGAAGGCAACCTCTAAGTAGGGGGCAGGAAGTAAGAAAGCTCAGGAGAGCTAATAATTAACATCCCTTCCTGTGTGGGCAGTGCAAGAGGGAAATTCCAGAGACCCAGGAAGCCATTAAGTCTGGGATAGGGTTGTAAAACCTCACTCTATGGCTATATAAAGGGGGAGAAAATTTCTACTCTACTCCCCTGCCTGCCTGCCTCCCTGCCTGGCTGCTGGTGCTTTGTCAGCAGGGGAAGGAAGCTTCCTCAGACTTTCAGCCTGGACTGAAGATCAGCAGCTCCCCAGGTAGCCTTTAGGCTTTCTGTTCTAGATTGAGACTGCTGAGGCATCCAGCCATGTGGACTGAGCAGTGACCGGTTCCTTGATTTTGGGGGTTGCAGACTGCTATTGTGGGACTGCCGTGAGCTAATATAGTAAACCCCCTTTTTGTTTACTAAAATTCATTCTGCTGATTCTGTTCCTCTAGAGAACCCTAATACAGTTTTGTTTTCCAGTAAGTTTTGCTTTATGAAATGAGGTGCACCTGTATTTGGTGCATACATATTTATGATAATGATATCCTCTTGTTGGATTGTTCCCCTGATGAGTAAGAAGTGTTGTTCATTGTCCTTTTTAATTGTTTTTGGTTTAGTCTATTTTGTCAGATGTTAATGTAGCAACCTGTTGCAGTCAGCTTTAGTTGCTGCGCAGAAAGAACCCAAACAAAAGCGGCTTGTAGAGGAATGGGTTTATTTGGCTTACGGACTTGAGGGGAGACTCCATCCTGGCAGGGAAAATGATGGCATGAGCAGAGGGCTGGACATCACCGCCACAGCACTGCAAACAGCGGCAGGAAGGTGTGCCAAATACTGGCAAGGGGAAGCTGGCTTATAACCCCCATAAGCCCACCCCCAACAACACAGCTCTAATGAGGTTCTAATTCCCGAATTGCCATCAGCTGAGGATTGATCTATCAGAACACATTCATTTGTTTGTGGGGGACACCTGGGTCAAACCATGACACAACCCCTGCTTGTTTTTTATTTCCATTGGCTTGGAAGATCATTTTCCATCCTTTCATCCTGAGAAAGTTTTTTGTCTTTAAGAGGTTAGGTGAGCTTCTTAAAGGCAACAGATGGAAGGGTCCATTTTTCTGATTCATCCTTTTAGCCTATTTCTTTTTGGGAGAGTTAACACTATTAATATTCAAAGTCATAATTGTGAGGCTTGATTTAATCCCTGTCGTGTTGAAGGGTTTATGGGATTTGCTGCCTCTGGTGTTGTTTTGTCCCCTCTAAGGTAGATTATCATGCCCGACATCTAGTGAGGACTTGAGGTTGATTTCTTAACTCATCTGTGTGGAATATTTCATGGAACGATCTCTGTAGGTTTGGTTCTGTGTCCATATAGTTGTAGCATTGGCTTTTATCATGGAACATTTTCCTTTCTCCATTTATTTTCTGGGATACTTTCACAGGGTACATTAGTTTGGGTTGAAAGCCATAGTGATTGAGGCTTTGAAGTACATCATTCCAGCGGCTGGGCGTGGTGCCACATGCCTTTAATCCCAGCACTCGGGAGGCAGAGGTAGGAGGATTGCCGTGAGTTCAAGGCCAGCCTGAGACTACATAGTGAATTCCAGGTCAGCCTGGACTAGAGTGAGACCCTACCTTGAAAACCAAAAAAAAAAAAAAAAAAAAAGGAAGTACATCATCCCAAGTCCTTTGATGGTTTCCATGGAGATGTCTGATATGATTCTGATGGATTTCCCTTTATATGTGATTAGCTGTTTTGCCCTTGCTGCTTTTAGAACCCTCTCTTTGCTTTCAATGTTTAGGGTTTTTACTATAATGTGTCTTGGAGAGTTTCTTATATGGTCCTGCCTGTTTGGTGGTCTGGGCATTTCCTATATCCTGATGGGACTCTCTCTAGCAAGAATGGGGAAATTTCCTTCAGCAATTTTTTGACTATGGTCTGTTTGCCTTTGATCTGAATTTCTTCCTCCTCTTGTATCCCCATGATCTGGAGATTTGGTCGCTTAAGATCCCAAAGTTCCCTCATATTTTGTTCACATGCTTTTATGAACTTTTCCAAGTTTTTGTTATCTTGATCAATTTCTTCTGTTTTGTCTTCCATGTCTGAGGTTCTGCATTCTAGATTATTAACTCTAGTTGTATGGGATTCTAGAGAGGTTTTTAATAGGTTGTTTCATTTTTGATTTCTGATACAGCTTTTTGCATTGTTTCCATCTCTTTGTTGAGTTGCAGTTTCATTCAAAGTTTGACTTAATGCTTCCTGATAATCATTCTTGTATTTGATTATGTCTTCATTTAGTTTGGCTAGCTGATTCTTGAGATCCTGATTGCTGGTTTGCCTTTACCTCATTTACTGGTCTATAAAAGTCCCATCTGATTTTCCTTCATTGTGTTAAGCCTGGTGGCAAAGCTTGTGAGCTGATTTTGTACCTTTTTACTTGTGTTTTTTCATTTTTGCTCCCATTTCTGCCAATAACCTGATTATAGGATCCATGCAATTATGTCCTGGGCATGTTGTCATATCATCCTGGGATCACATCTCAACTTTCTCTTTCATATTTTCACTCATTACTTCCAGAGATTTGCCCATGGTGAAAAGGTAAAAGCAGATTTCCCCTGTAGCCCTTGGGGGGAGGATCTCTTGAGGTGTAAATATTCCTTCTGGGGGGATAAAGTCACAGGGGATCTGATGACATGAACCCACTGGTGGTGGTCACTTGGGAAAGAGGGGCTGCCTTGGAGATGTCAGGTGTGCACTGTGGGGGGGGGATCAGGTCTTTGTAGTTTCTTGTTTTTGCCCCAAGTCAAGGATCAGGTGGGGCAGGGGCTCTGACTGCTGGGCCCCTAAATATGACACCCTGTTTCTTTGCCTACTGGTGTCCTAGTTAGGGTTCCTGGATACTCTGCCTACTGAGATCCTTGTAGGGCCTTCCAGGCATTCTGCCTACTGGGCTGAGTTAAGGGGTCTTAGGTGTGGGGTCAGGACCTTGGTGGACCCAGGTAGAGGGTAGAGTGGGCCCACCAGAGCTCAGTAGTAGGTGGCGGATGATGCACTCAAATTAGGCTTAAGTGATAGCATGGAGGGGACAGGGCTCATGCCCCTGATGCCAGGGTGGACCATGCACACAAAACTTTGGTGGGGGCAGAACTTGTTCAGGTGTCCCATCAGGAGGGAAGTAGGTGGGGCCTACAAGGGCGGGCACTGGGTTACATGTAGGGAGTGGGGAGCATTGGGCCAGTGAGGGTGAGGTGTGAATTCAGTTTGCAGCATGAGTGGGTTGCAAGGGGTCTGCAAGGGCGGTGTACACACTGTGTTCCTCAGTGGGGGTGTGGGGCGCACTGAGTTCCAGGGACGGAGAGGGTTCAAGGTTCCAGGTAGGGTGGGCATTCTCTGTCCTTGAGGGCTAGCATTTGGGGATGTGCTCTATGCAGCAGCAACGGTAAGAGGCTGGTGACACTCAGACTTGTGGGAGCAGGGAGGTTGGGGTGCGCATACTGAGCTGCAGCAGGAACTCATTGGTGGGGTGTGGGTTGACCCACAGGCCTAAACAGGACCCCTAGCAGTCTGCTCTGGACATGCTGGGGCAGGAGCCAGGTAGGGGGTTGGGCTTTTCCCCAGATCATCTGTGGCATGGATCAGGGCTGGAATCTCAAACCTTAACCCAGTGAGTTCTGGTGTGGCTGCTAGTCCACAGTTGCTGTTGCTTGGAGGCCGGTTTCCATGGGGGCTGAGATTTCTGGGGAGAAAGTGCAGTGGGGCCCAGCCCACGAGGTCTGGCGGGGAGAAGGGGTGCTGGGTGGGGAGAGCAGAGAACACATGGGCCACAGGACAGGGCAGAGAGGTTCAAAGGCCGTTCCGACCCAGAAGAGGTCCTGGTGGGTAGGAGGGGGTGGACCAGAGAGCTCATATTTCATTACAGCAAAAAAAAAAAAAAACTCCACTGTGTATATGAGTTATGTCTTCATCTTGTATGCCCAAGGTTCAAATATTTGGTGTTTACAAGGTGTCACACATATCTCTCATATTCTCTTCATTTTTTTGAGCGTCTCATTCGTTTTTTGTCTGATTTGATCTAATCAGTCAAATTTACCCAATTCCTTGCCTTCACAGCCTATCACTATCTGATCTGTCCTATGTGAACCTCATCATGGAGGTTTTTGTTTGACTTATTGTATTTTTCATTTCCAGCTTTATTTTGTTTGGTTTTGTAGAATTTCTCTCTCTCTCTCTCTCTCTCTCTCTCTCTCTCTCTCTCTCTCTCTCTCTCTCTCTCTCCTCTGTTTTTTGAGGTAGGGTGTCTCTCTACTTCAGGCTGACCTGGAATTCACTATGTAGTCTCAGGGTGGCCTTGAACTCACAGTGATCTTCCTACTTCTGCCTCCCGTGTGCTGGGATTAAAGGCCGCCACACCCGGCTGAATTTCTCTTTTTGTTGAATTGCTTTTTCTTTTTTTTTTAAAAAAAAATTTATTTATTCATTTTCAAGCAGAGAGAGAGAGTGCTTTTCTTTCTCTTCAGTCTAAAGGATCCCTTCAAGTATTTTTTGAACAGCTGGCTTTGTGGTCATATATTCTTTTAGCCAGTTTTAAAAAAAATTTTATTTATTCATTTTCAAGCAGAGAGATACAGGAGATAAATGATGAGAGAGAGAGAGAGAGAGAGCGCGCGCGAGAGAGAGAGAGAGCGCTTGAGCGCACCAGGGCCACCAACTTGTGGGTCTGGCTTATGTGGGTCCTGGGGAATTGAACCCCGGGCCTTAGGCACTGGAGGCAAGTGCCTTAACCGCTGAGCCATCTCTCCAGCCCGCTTTTTCTTTTTCTTTTGTTTTAAATACTTTTATTTATTAATTTGAAAGCAGAGAGAGATAGAAGAGAGACCGAATGGATTCACCAGGGCCATCAGCCACCAAAAACAAATCCAGATGCATGCACCCCTTTCTGTATCTGGCTTTACCTGGGTACTGGGTAATCAGATTCTGGTCATTAGGCTTTGCAATCAAGTGCCTTAGGTACTGAGCCATCTCTCCAGCCCTTTTTACTCCTTTTAAAATAATGATTTATTTATTTGTGTGTGCATGCCATGGTTCCCATGAGAATCAGAGGCCAACTTTGAGGTGTCTGTGTTCTACCTTCTTTGAGACACTGCAAACGATCATATCATCAGAACAGATGACTACACCACTTTGCATCTCGCAAAATGTTGGTACTAGGGAATTGAACCCAGGTTGGCAAGCTTTGCAAGCACGCTGTGATAGTTAGATTTTATTGTTGACTTGATCCTTTTTAATTATTTTGGATGGGTCTCTGCGGATGTATATAGGAAGGCAGCCTCTCAGTAGGGGGCAGGATGTGAGGAAGCTCAGGAGAACTATAAATTAACACCCCTTCCTGTGTGGGCAGTGCAGGAAAGAAATTCCATGGACTCAGGAAGCCATTAAGTCTGGGATAGGGTTGTAAGATCTCTCCCAATATATAAGGGGGAAGGAGATTTCTCTCTTTAGCCTTCCAGTTTGCTATTTTGTGTGTGGGGGGTGGTGTTGGTGATGGGTTTCTCTCTGCTTGTACCTGTGAAAAGGGGGTTAGCCTCTTTCACTCTTATGGAACTTCCCCTGGATCTGTAGTTTCAATAAATTCTTTCCTCCCATAAACTGTGCCTGATTTGGAGATTCATCCTAGCTGCTTGTGGTTGACTGTGACACAAGTTTTTTTTTTTTTAATCCACTGGGCTATTTCTCCAGCCCCTGAGTTCCATTTTTATGTCTTAGTTTGACTTCTTTATCCACTGGGCCATTTCTCCAGCCCCTGAATTCCATTTTTATGTCTTACTTGACTTCTTCATTTCTTTAATAGGAAGATGTGATCATGGGAGCTGTGTCTATCCACGAGTGCTTAAGTGAGCTCAGGGGTGTTGCTGTGGTCTTTTACCTACAAGCAACAGTTTTAACCTTTTGGTATGAATTTTGCCTTCATAATGTGAAGCGGCCATCATCACTGAGGTAAAAGTCACTTTCCATTCTTTTTTTTTTTTTTGGTTTTTCAAGGTAAGGTCTTACTCCAGCCCAGGCTGGCCAGTAATTCACTCTCTAGTCTCAGGATGGCCTCAAACTCATGGCTATCCTCATATCTCTGCTCTCTGCTGGGATTAAAGGCAAGCACCAGACTTTGCTAGCATGCTTTCCACTTGCAATGCTGAGACCCCAGAGCAGCTGCATTAAAAGGTTAGCATTATGGGGAACTGGGAATAACAACTCATTGTTTGCCCATTAAATAATGTAACTCATTATAGACAATAAAAATAAATAAATAAAGGTCAGCATTAAAAGGTCTCATCCCAACATGAATAACAGCTTCCTCTTCGTGGATAGGTGGTGTTCTTATCCTTTTCACATTAAAAATTAGCAAAATTAAGCTGAGCACGGTGAAATTTCAGCACTTGGGAATAGACATAAGTTACTATGAGTTCGAGGCCAGCTTAACTATAGCAGTAAGGCCCTATCTCAAACTTAACAAAAATTAGAGAAATTAATTGTACTACATACTTCCACAGTAAGTTTGAAAAATTGATGAACATAGTTTGTTTTTGCTACCAGGTCATATTGAACAGATTTCTTTTTATGCATTTGAAAAATGATGTGCTATCGTACCTCATGCCTGTAATCTATCCACATCGTGGGCTGAGGTTGGAGGATCACTGGGTTCAAAGCCAGCTTGGGGTACAAAGGGAATTCCTAGTCAGTTTTGGCTAGAGTGAGACCCTGCCTCAAAAACAACATCAAAATACTGATACATACTTCACTTAACAAGCATTTCTTTAGGTGTTAAACAAAGTACAGGCTCTGGATATATAAATAGCCAACTAAAAGGACAGGGTTCTTACCCACATGAATAATTATATGATGGCAACCAATGGTATTCCATGAAAGGAGAAAGTAAGTGATAAACAAGTTGAAGCTCCTAACCCAGTCTAACCCAGGCTATGGAAAGGGGATGGTTTTTGTTTGAAGAAGGAACATTTGAGAAGAAATGATAAAAAAAGAGGAAGATACCAGACAAAAATTCCAGGCAGGAGAAACAGTATGTCCAAAGGCCTTGAAGCAGGAAGAACATGTTTTGTAAGGAACTAACCAAAGGTCAATGGAACTGGATCAGCAAGGGGGGTGGGGTATATGGGCAAGTGGTTCAATAAAGAACCAGAAAGGTAGGCAGGAACAGATGATACTAGACCATATGAAGGATTTTCAATCATTAAAATGTGATTATTTTCACCAGTTTAAAAACTTGAAAAATCATGGGCTGGAGAGATGGCTCTGTGGTTACAGCACTTATCTGCAAAGCCTAAGGACCTGGTTTTGATTCCCCACGCAAAGCCAGATGAACAAAGTGGCAAATGCATCTTGCAGTGGCTGGAGGCCCTGGTGTGATCCTAGTTACTTGAGAAGCTGAGGCAAGATGGTCGCAAGTTCAAGACCTGCTTGGACAACTTAGTGAGACCCTGTCTCAAAATAAAAGCAAAAAGAGAACTCGGGATATAGCTCAGTGGTAGAATGTGCTTGCCTAATATGTATAAAGTTCTAGGTACACTCTGTAGTACTAATAAACAAAAAACTAAACCAAACAGGGAAGAGGGAAATGGGGGTACCATCACAAGACTTGCTCATACAATGTATCTAATTACTGACAATAATTATTTTAAAAAAAAAAACCTCAAAGTTTGAAATGCCCAAAATCTGAAAATTTCTGAGCACAGCATGACACCAAAATTGGAAAATTCCACTCACGCTTGTCCTCGTGAGGTGGGCCATGGTCAAAATGCAGGTGTACTAAAAATATTGTACAAAAGTTACCTTTAGGCCATGTGTAAGAGCCTTCCTAAGCATTTCAGATGAGACATAGTCAACCCATATCTGAAGGTTTCTGTGGATATTGCTTGCATGCCATCCTGTTTGTCAGAGAAAATTGACATACTCCTGCATCCCTAACCAACCACCACTTTGAAGGCCATCATTGGACTCAGACTTCCTGGTTTTACATCCTCCTTGGGTGTGTTATTTCACCTCTTGGTGTTTCAGTTTCTCCTGATCTAAAATCTGTAACTAAAGACAATTTGACACTTTTTTTATTTGCAAGGAGACAAAGAAAATGAGCACACCAAGGCCTCTAGCCACTGCAAATGAGTTCTAGATACATGTGCTACTTTGTGTATCTGGCTTTACGTGGGTACTGAGGAGTCCAACCTGGGTTGATATGCTTTGCAGGCAAGTGTCTTAACTGCTGAGCCATCTCTACAGCCCCCTATTTAATATTGAAATGAAAGAGAAAACTCAACCTAAGAATACATGATTTGGTCTGTATGGAATTTTGAAGGAATCTTTTGGTATAATAAGCTATCTTTTACTCTAGGATAATACTATCCTTTAGGATAATAACTCTTACTATAATAATAACATTTCTGTTTTAATATCTGAGGATATATTCTATCTTTGGGCAGATATGTCTTATGAAGTGTAAAAGTACTTTTTTTTTTTTTTTTTTTTTTTTTTCGAGGTAGGGTCTTGCTCTAGTCCAGGCTGACCTGGAATTCACTATGTAGTCTCAAGGTGGCCTTGAACTCACAGCAGTCCTCCTACCTCTGCCTCTGGAGTGCTGGGATTAATGGCGTGTGTCACCATGCCTGGCTTTAGACTCAGGTATTTTTACTAAACTTTTTTTGGCCTTTTCTCAAGTATTTTTTTTTAACTTTTTATTGATAGCTTCCATAATTATAGACCATAAACCATTATGTTTCCCTCCCCACCCTCCCTCATATTTCTTCCCCCTCTCAATTAGTCTGTTTTGTTTCAGTGTCATCTTTTCCTCACATTATGTGTAGGTATTGTCAGACTCTGCAAAATCAAGGCTGTTTTGTGCCTGGAAGTTGGCGTTGTAAGCAAACCTACCCTTCCTTTGTCTCTTAGAATCTTTCCACCACCTCTTCCACAATAGACCCTGAGCCTCAGGAAGTGTGATAGAGATGTCCCAGTGCTGAACATTCCACTGTTGTTTTTTCTCAGCACTATGGTGTCTTTTGCATTATCCCAGTGGTCACCGCCATCTGAAAAGAGAAGCTTCTCAAGCCAAGAGTGAGAGTAGCATTATTCTGTGAGGATGCTTATTTTAAAAAATAAAGTGCTTGTAAGGAAATTGGGTTGGCATAATATATGCATTTAGCCAGACAACAGCAGGTGTACTCCCCTAGGGCTCATGACCTCTCCCACTATAGGGTTTTTACTAGGTCTTCAGTACCAGGTATGCTTTTCCTCCTGTGGAGTGGGCCTCCAGTCCAATTAGAGAGCAATTGGTTTCCCCCACAATAGCTGTGTCACTATTGCCCCAGTTGGCTCATTTGGCCTGTTGGCCTATCTTAAAGCTTGGAAGGTCCACTGCTGTTCACCACCATTGATGACTTCTCTCTCCCATAGGGCTGCATGCAGCCATAGCTTTTTTTTTTTTTTTATTCATTTTCAAGCAGAGAGATAGAGAGAGAGAGAGAGAGAGAGAGAGAGAGAGAGAGAGAGAGAGAGAGCACCAAGGCCACCACCTTGGGAGTCTGGCCCATGTGGGTCCTGGGGAATTGAACCTAGGTCCTTAGACACTGGAGGCAAGTGCCTTAACCGCTGAGCAATCTCTCCAGCCCAGCTTTTTTTTTTTAAGTCTTAAATATATATTTATTGTCTATAATGAGTTACATTATTCAGTGGGCAAACAATGAGTTGTTATCCCCAGTGCCCCCCTCCCCATCAGCTGGATATCCTCCTCCGTGGGCCGTCTGGATCAGTCCTTGTGGCAGGGGACCCTGGATAGCCTAGTACTCAGCCCCGTCCTCTTGGCCCAAGTGTGTTGTTACTGAAGGGTGCCATGCCTCTGGATAGTCTCCCCCACCACGGCTCTTACAATCTTTCTGCCCCCTCTTCTGCATAGTTCCCTGAGTCGTGGTGGATGAGTATTAAGCAGCCATAGCTTTTACCAGCTTTCTATCTTCTGATTAACAGGGAGGATGTTTCCAGCTCAACTCCAGCTTGATTTCTCAGTGACCTGCAGCCCAAGCATATGTGGCCTTCAGCAACAGTCATTCACCTTTAACTTGAGTGTCCAGCCACCTGGCTGGAAGAAGTCACTGGGGTGGACCCTGGGGTCCAGCACAAAGGTGCATGGAGAGCAGTTAGAGCTCTAGTTTCATGCTTGTTTGTGGTGCTGGCTGCTGGTGGTGTCTCTCTGCTTGGATCTATGAAAGGGAGCCCACTTCTTCCATCATCGATATGATGTTTCCTGGATCTGTAAGCTTCAAATAAATCCCTGACTCAAACTGTGTCTGATTTGGATGTTCGTTCCGGCAACATGGAGATGACTACAACAGCATGGGAAGAAAAGAATGTTTGCTAGTTTAGACAGTAGACTGGGTTCAACCTCTGGCCCTGCCATTTAACTGGACAAATCTCTTTAGTCCTCCAAAGCTTTGCATCTGTAAGGGTAGACCAGTGATGGTACTGACTTGTTAGAGTGGTGGTGTGAATAACTTGATACCATACCACTAAAGCACTGAGGAAAGTTGTGGGAAAGTTGCTGTCATTTTCTATGAAAATAACTTCTAATTAAGACTACCTATCAAAAAATAGAGAGCACAGAGAATGCTGAAGTTACACCAAAAAGTTATTGTGGCCCGGTGTACGCCTTTAATCCTAGCAGAGGTAAGAGGCTCTTGGTGAGTTCAAGGCCACCCTGAGACTACATAGTGAATTCTAGGTCAGCCTGGGCTAGAGCGAGACCCTACCTCTGGAAGAAAACGAAAGTTACTGGGGTTGCCTCTGACGGGTGAGGTTATGGTTAATATTTAGATAATTTGGAGGTGGGTGGGAAAGGGTTGGTGCTGTGATTCCAACCCAGGGCCTTGCTTATACTAAGCATACACTACCCCTGAGCTATGCTCCAATATGACTGGGGTTTTTGTATGATTGCTTGTATGCATATACATATTTCTTTTATGGTGCTGAGAATTGAATCCAGTGCCTCCCACATGCTAGACAAGAGCTCTGACACTGAGTTTTGGATATTTTATAGATTTATCAGTTATAAGCATCATTTATTTAAAATTGGTAATGCCTGCCTTTTACACACGACTCTCCTGAAATTGAATTTCAGTAACATCAATTAATGGCAGTATTAGAAAGTATAAAAAATTCTGATTCAAGCGAAACCACTCCTTAATTCACATTTCTCTGTAATCATTTTTTCTCTTTTTCTGTGTTTTACTTCGTATACCATCTTAAAAGGCTTTGTGGCCATAGTCTCTAAGTTGTGATTGGAAAGGAAAAAGGCCTGCATTTTGAGATCATCTGTGGGAGTTGCATTGTCTGAAACTTGACAGATGGTAAGGTCAAAAGATTGACTTTTTGAGCCTGGCATAATGTGCTCATGATGCTGTAGGAAAAAATCTGATTTTTTTTTAAACTAATAGGCGACCTTGGTGACAGGATTTAGAAGTGTGTGATTGTTGAGTGTGGATGGACATAATGCATCGGTGCACTCCACTGCTTTATGTCTGAGAACCATCAGCACTGCCAAAGAAGGCAACTTTTGGAAACATTTGGTGTCACATTTATGTTTTTGACACTTTTGAGGGTTTAAGTCACATACTGAAAATTGCAGATAATTTTTAGATGAAAGACAGTATAAAAGAAAGTGCTTTACATGCCTAGAAAAAATTAAAAATACTTAGTGTGTTTTAGCAATTTTTAAACTGATGCTTAAAATCAGTATACCACATTTCTTAATTGTAACTGAAAGGTCTCTTTCATGATCATTTCTTTTTATAGCGTTTATCTAGATGCAATTTTATTAAAATTTCATTTGAGCTTTTGGGAGTGTGAAAGAGGCAGAGAAGAAAAAAATTAATTTGAGGTTGTTTGTAGTATCTGACCTGTTGGGCTGTAGCCCTCATGACAAGTGCCCACCTCACTGCTCTGGGTGCCCTGGCTCTACAGCTCATGCTGACTGAGGACGTGAATGATCGTTGCCTGCCTACTATTGCTCATTTCAGAGGAATTTTTCTCAAGTACCTTTAAACATTTTTCCATTTTAAAATTGGGATTTATGTTCTTTTTTTAAATTTCTCATGGGTGTGAGTTATATATTACTTTTTTTGATTTGTCATGAGAAATCAGTGAGCTGATTTTACCCAGACCTTGATTACTTGCCTTGTGCTTGGCATCTGTTACAGCAGCCACACACTGCTGGGAAGAATCTCCAAACCAGGCACAATTTTAGGAGGAAAGTATTTATTAAAGTAACAGATCCAGGGGAAGTTTAATAATGAAGAAAAAGACTGGCCCCTTTCACAAATCCAAGCGGAGAAAGACCCAACACCCCCAGCCAGCACACTCCAACTAGCAACCAGCAGGAACTCAGCCAGGCAGCTGGAGAAAAACTTTGACACTTTTGAATATATTGGGCGACATCCAGCCCAACTATCATAGCAGCTTTCTGGCAATTTTATATATTGACTAATTTAATGAAATAAATGTACTATTAATAGTTTTCAGAAAAAGATACCAAGGCATAGAGGCATTAAGGTAAATATGCTCAATAAATCCATTCACTTTGGCTCTATTTCAAACATTCATCACTTAGGTGACGTTTAGAGTTTCACCTGTTCTGAGTTCTGGCCAGGGGAGAGAAAGTGCTTAAACAAAATTGCACCTGGTCCTGTCAAGCTCACTGATGCGGATAAGCAGTATTTTCATTGGTTGCTTCTTACTGTAGTGTGTTGAAAGAGCCATACTCTGTAAATTACTTAAGTTTTTAAAAACTTATTGATTTATTTTTATCTATCTTTTGAAGTACTTGGGATCAAACCTAGGATCTCATGCATGAAAGGCAAGCACTTTAACCACAATCTACATCTCCAGTTGTCTGTTAATGTATTTTTATTTGCTTTAATAGCACAGTGCCACTCAGCAACCCTGTGTATAGAAAGTATGGTATGATATTGAGTACTGAATACAGAAATGAAACAGATGCATAGAAAGGCGGCTGCAACTGGTTCAATCGTGCTCTGGGTAGAGGTAGGGAGAGGGACAACTCAGGTCGGGTTGTTTATATTTCTTTAGCCAAAATTATACTCGGACCAACTGGGAACAAGGAGGATGTAGTGTTTTTAGTTGGGCACATTCTACCTGCAACTTTATAAGGAAGAAGAGGAAAATGATA
The DNA here is from genome assembly GCA_004024765.1 of Zapus hudsonius. Taxonomy (NCBI): domain Eukaryota; kingdom Metazoa; phylum Chordata; class Mammalia; order Rodentia; family Dipodidae; genus Zapus; species Zapus hudsonius. Next base: position 20,914 of record PVHP010005327.1, read on the forward strand.
GTAAGGAATAGTTTCTGCTTGCTTTGTATATAGAAAATTTCTAAAACAATTTATTCAAACCATATTTTGAATGGGAAAGACTTCATTGTTTTCTGTTGTAACTGGGTATTAATTTTGGTTTTAAAGCAGGGTCTCACTCTAGTTCAGGCTGACCTGGAACTTGCTCTAATCCAGACTGGCTTTGAACTCACAGTAATCCTCCTATCTCAGATTCCCAAGTGCTGGGTTTATAGGCATATGACTCCACCCCTGGCTTTTATTTTGTTCACGTACATGCTTTTCTTCTTTAGTTTCCTCTATTCTTTTTATGCTTTTAAATCAGCTTGATTAATAAAGAATATATTCGTGAATATGACTCACAGAAGTTTTATTAGTTGTCATTTAGTTCTGTTTTTTATTTTCATTGTTACTCAGTTGTCAACATTTCACATTCATGAAGTGTTTACTAATATAATTTCATTTTTTACCTATAATATTTTTAACTTTTCCAAGAGTTGATTTCCAGCTTGCTTTTTTCTTGCTTCTTAATGTATTTAGATGTTTCTCTAATGTCTGTTTGCATGCATACCTACCTGCCTGCACATCACCTGCCTGTTTTCCTTCTTTCCTTCCTCCCTTCTCCCCTCCCCTTCCCATTCCTTTCCTCTCCTTTCCTTTTTACCTTCTTCTTCTTCTTTTTTTTTTTTTGGTAATTGAGAATGTAACATATATGTTCTCTTTAAAATTAGTTGCTACTTTCTTATTGACATATATGAACAAATTTTATATGCATACTTAAATGTTTAAAATGTACTAATACAGAACTTTATATAGAGATCTTTAAGATCAAGCTTGCGTAAAATACTATGCTAAGCCTAGGCACATAGCTCAGTTGGTAGAGTGCTTGACTAGCATGCACAAAGTCCTGGGTTCAAGTCAAAAAGATGCATAAGAGGAGCATGGAGCACACGCCTGTAACCCTAGCACTTGGAGGAGTAAGAAGCAGGAGGATCAGGAGCTCAAAGTCATTTTAAGCTGGGCATGGAGGTGCATGCCTTTAGTCCCAACATTCAAGAGGCAGAGGTAGGAGGATTGCCATGAGTTCGAGGCCACCCTGAGACTACATAGTGAATTCCTGGTCAGCCTGGGCTAGAGTGAGACCCTACTTAAAACAAAACAAAACAAAACAAAAAAACCCCGTCATTCTAGCTACATAGAGAGTTCAAAGCCAGTCTGGACTACATGAGACCCTGTGTCATGATAGAGCACTTGCCTAACATGTATAAGGTCCTGGGTTTGATCCCTACCCTCACAAATAAACAAACAAATGAATAAAATTTCAAAATATAAGACTTTACATTCTGTTTGAATATGTTATGTAGTTCTGTGAATGGAATGTTAGGAATGTGTGCTTTTTTATTCTCATTTAAATTTATATCACTGGAGAGGATTTAAATAATAAGTGTAAAAGTGAAATGGCTAGGGACTTGATTTTCAGGTCAGGTTTCAGTTCTTATTGTGCTGCTACAATAGAAAAGCAAGAATCACAAATCATAACCAAACTTTCACATTATGTTTCCCTTTGCATTGAGAATTGGTTTCCCCTCCTTTTAAGACAAAGGACACTCTATTGACTAAAATTAACATAACATTGAAAGTTAGACATGGTTGCTTATACCTGTAACCCCAGCATTTGGGAGGCTGAGGCAAAAGGATTGCCATGCTTGAGGCCAGATTAGTTAGTGCCAGGTTAGACAGGGCTGTATAGCAAACTCTGTCTAAAAGGGAAAAAAAAGGAGGAAGAGGAGAAGAAAGAAAAGAAAGGGAGGAAGAAGAGGCAGAGAAAAGAAAAAGGAAGGAGAAAAAGAGAAGGCTGAGGAAGAAGAAACACTGAATTTATCCGGCCTTGTGGGCCTTCTGACTTTTCAGTTAACCCATTATTGCTCTTCACAAAACTCATATTTTTCTGATCTAGCATCCATTTTGAGATTACACATTGAATTAAATTTCTTGTGCTTTTTACCTTATAAATTTCGAATGGGATTGGGGCCCTGGTTCAATTCCTCTATACTCACATAAAGTCAGATGCAACAGTGACTCATGTATCTGGAGTTTATTTGCAACCCTGATGCCTGCCTCTCTCTCTCTCTCTCTCATTCTCTCTCTCTCTTTTCTCCCTTCCCCTCTCCCTCTGCCTCTTTTCTCCTCTCTCAAATAAATAAAAGTATGAAGAAGAAAAAAAAATCTTGAATGTTAAAGTTTTTCTGTTGCTTTTCATAACATTTTCAAGAGTTCAAGCCATTAATTAGGTTTTAGATTTTTTTTTTTTTTTTTTTTTTTTTTGGTTTTTCGGTTTTTCAAGGCAGGGTCTCGCTCTAGCCCAGGCTGACCTGGAATTCACTCTGTAGTCTCATGGTAGCCTTGAACTCATGGTGATCCTCCTACTTCTGCCTCCCTAGTGCTGGGATTAAAGGCATGTGCCACCTCGCCCGGTGGTTTTAGATTTTTTTATTTGTGTGTGCATGCATGTGTGTTTGGGCACCACTACAAATGAATACCAGTTGCAAGGGCCATGTATTGCATCTGGTTCTATGTGGATGCTGGGGAACTGAGCCTGATCTTTGCAAGGCTTACAAGCAAGGACTCTTAACTACCGAGCCACCCCCCCATCTCCAAGCCATTATTTTGAAGAATATCCTTTAATTTGGATTTCTCTGGTATTTCTTCATGATCAAATTTTACAAGTTGGGCAGAAATATCTCAGAGATGATGTTCTTTTATCCCTTTCAGTGCCTTTGGGACACATGATGGTTTTTTCCCTTTATTTCTGATTATTTGGTTTTAATCACTTGGCTAAAGGGTTCTTCACTGGAAAACTGATTTGTTGTTTTTGAAGTAAATTCTCACTGTACCCCAGGCTGACCTGGTACCATTCTGTAGCCCCAGACTGGGTTTAAACTCATGTTGATCTCCTACTGTAGCCTCCTCAGTGCTGGGATTAAAGATGTGCTCTACCACACCTGGCTTTGATTAATATTTAGTTAGGAGATATTTCAAGGCTATGTAAATCTCCTGTTTTCACCACACTTCCACTCACTAGTTTTAATGGTGATTCTTCCCTTGTTGGTTATTATGATGGTTACATAATGTAGGTTTTTCTAATTATAGCACTCATTTCTATTTATTCGTTAAAGCTTCCCTTTTTCCTCCATCACTGAATAATAATCGTTTTAGTCATTAGGCCCGAGAATCTGATACTCTATTATTTTGGTGCTCTGTTGCTCCAAAGTGTGCACATGTAGGCTCTGTAAATATACAGTTGTTTGTACCTGTGTGTGTACCTTTTACATGTCTGTCAGTGTTTAACCCTTCTGGACTTCTAGCATATAGAATAGTCTAGGTTTATCTTGTATATTTCCTGCTTTGACTTGGAATCAGCCCTTCTTCAAGAAGAGCTGATATTTCTTTAATTATATTAGTTATAGCAACACAGTACAATGTTTCAAACTTTCTCTTCATCCCTTGTAAGCTGAATTGACTTAACTGCTGAAAATTCTAGTTTTTATCTGGAAAGTGGTTTCAGTGGGACAAATTTTCATAGTGCTGTTGGTGAGGATTAACTTGGATAATTCATTTAGAAACTCATGTCATAGTAAATGTAACATAAATGTTGCCTCTTATTACTATATTATACTATTCTCTTTTTCCCTTTAACAGGATATTTTAAAGGATTATTGAAGACAAAGGTGTTTTCTTTTTGATTTTTGTATGTTTTTAATGGATTTTTAAGAATCTTAAATATAATACAGTCTGACATGATGTCAAAAAATGTAAGTATGAATTTTAAAAAGTGTGTGTGTGTGTGTGTGTGTGTGTGTGTGTGTGTGTGTGTGTTGTATGGATCTGCCACAGCACATGTGTGGAGGTCTGAGAACAACCTCAGGGTGTTTCTCGTCTCCTTCCACTTACTGCTTAAGACAGGGTCTCTCTTGTTTTTAATTTTTCTATTTCCTACGTGCAGTCTATGTAGCCTGTGAGCTTCCATATTTCCTGGCTCTGCCTCCAGCTGCCTTAGATGTTTTGGGATTACAGACAAATGCTTTGTGTGAGTGCTGGGGACTTGAACTCAAGCAGGTAGACTTGCAAGCAAACTCCTTTAACTGCTAAGCTATATCCCATCCTCCCCCCCTGCAGATTTTAATGTAACTTTCTAAAAATGAGCCTGTGCTTTTTTCTATACATATTGTCTTACTATTCTAGTTAATCAAATTCAAACTTTTATTTTTTAAGTGTTTTAGCTCTTGTAGGGTAGCTTAAGCTTTAATACTATTGAACACAGTGCTTTCTTGGCCATGCAGGACTCTTACAAAGAGATGCCAAGTTATTATTTTTTTTATTTTATTTATTCATTTTCAAGCAGACAGATGAGAGAGAGAGAGAGAGAGAGAGAGAGAGAGAGAGAGAGAGAGAGAGAGAGAGAGAGAGAGAACCAGGGCCACCACCTTGTGGGTCTGGTTTATGTGGGTGGGTCCTGGGGAATTAAACCCCGGGGCCTTAGGCACTGGAGGGAAGTACCTTATCCGCTGAGCCATCTCTCAAGCCCCGCCAAGTTATTTTTCAACAGCTGCATAATAGCTATTTCTGGAAAGTTTCCAACTTCTTTCCTCTTTGGGGGCTTTAAGAACTTTGTTTTGGTACTGGCTAGAGGGTTACTGCTTTCTTTGTTTGAATTTTTTCTTTCATATTTACTCAGGAAATGTATATGCTCTGAGGTTGTTCAGAAGAGGGTCATCGCACTTCCTGAGGTGGCTCCCCAAGGAAGACCATTTAGACTTTAAATGTGTTGGAAAAGTTATGTAATTTTCCCCCTCTGCTTGAGCTATCTTTTCTTTTTCTTTTGAGAGAAAAGTGTCATTAGCTGTATCTGACCTACAACTCATTATGTACATCACATTATCTCAGACTTGTCATTACCCTCCCTCAGCCTCCCAGATGCTGGGTTTGTAAGTGTACTGCCACATCTGTCAAGACTATCATTTCTGAATGACTTTGTTTTTGAACATTTGAATATTTGTTTCATTATGATGAAAAATTATGCCATGAAATAAATTAATGCCACACATAGAGTACTAACATAATCAGAATGATAAAAATAATTATGTAAAGCCAGGTGTGGTGGTGCATGTCTTTAATCCCAGCACTTGGGAGGCAGAGGTAGGAGGATTGCTATGAGTTCGAGGCCACCCTAAGACTATATAGTGAATTTCAGGTCAGCCTGGGCTAGAGCTAAACCCTACCTCTGAAAACCTCCCTCTCCCCCTCCCCTCCACCTCCACCTCCCTCCTCCCCCCTATGCAAATATGGTAGGGAGGGAAAATCTGATTGGTTAATAAATCTGGAGGGCATATCCCAGAGTCCACCCATACCTGGGATGGTTGGCTGGGGTCATAGAGCACTAATGTGTGGACAGAAGGGGGCATCAGGCAGTCAGACAGTTCCAGTTCTGCCAGGAGTTTTTATTTTTGTGCCAGGATGAGATGGCATGTGGAATGGCATCTCCCCATTCCCTTTAGGCCTGGCTCCCTAACTGAAACTGCCTAAATAAGCTTCTATTTTCCTTTGGTAGGAATACCTGAATTCAGATTCCCAGCACCCACATAAAAGTTAGCTCACACATGGGAATTGGAGAGATGGCTCAGTGATTAAAGGCACTTGCAAAGGCTGATGGCCTGGGTTTGATTCTCCAGTACCCATGTAAGCCATATGCACAAAGCGGTGCATGTGTCTGGAGATATATTTGCAGTGGCAAGAGGCCCTGATGTGTCCATTTTTTTCTCTCCTTGCAAATAAATATTTTTTTTTTAAATTAGGCATGGTGTCATGTGCCTTTGTTCTCAACAGGGGACAGGAGGATCCTTAGGGTCTGCTGGTTAGCTAATCTAGCCAAATTGGTGAGTTCCAGGTTCAGTAAGAGACCTGTCAAAAATAAGGTGGAGTTTGATTGAGGAAGATGTCTGACATTGACCTGTGTCTTCTTTCCACATACATTTGCACAGGTGTGATTACATTTACATGCACACATATGTGTCCTCACACCACACACATATATGCTTGCTAAAGAAGAGGGCAATGTTTCTAGGAATCACAAGTAGGGATTTAATAGGCCTTCCAAAAAGTCTGCACTATTTGTTATTCATCCATCACCTGTCTGGTTGTTACCATGCATCTGCTTTTATCCCTCTTTCCCCTTGTCTGCAGGTCATCTTAGTTTCATAGCTAACCCCTCTCAGCATCTCTGTGTGTCTTAAAGAACCAGCCTGTTCAATGAAGTGTGAAAAGGCTCTGCTGCCTGTGTTACCTCCAGCTGCAGACTTCTTAGGAAGGACCTTGGCACAGCTTGATTCTGATAGCCACTAGCAGGTTGGCTGGGTGTGAGCAGAAGAAACAAGTGTCATGTTGTGTAAAATGGCTGCTGAGGGCCCATCCCAGTGTGTGAAGAGAGATGATAAAGAGCTTCTTGGAAGTCAAATAGCTCTAAATATTATTCCTAAAGGGGAGTGTTAACAAAGATGCCCTTACTTAGTTATAATAGTCCCCCTTTTTTCAAAATTTTTTTCTTTTTTGGTTACTTTTGTTTGTTTTGTTTTTCAAGGTAGGGTCTCACTCTACCTCAGGCTAACCTGTAATTCAGTATTTGTAGTCTTAGGGCACCCTCCAACTCATGGTAATTCTCCTACCTCTGCCTCCTGAGTTCTGGGATTAAAGGCATGCACCACCACACCCAGCCTTCAGATGTTTTTAAAAATATTTTTATTTATTTTGTGAGAGAAAGAGATGGAGAGTGAGTATTGGCATGCCAGGGCCTCCTGCCACTACAAATGAACTGCAGACACATGTGCCATGTGTATCTGGCTTTACATGGGTACTGGGTATTTTGTAAGCAAGCACCTTTAACTGTTGAGCATCTTTCCAGCCCTAATAGTCCCCTTATTTGTGGTTTTGCTTTCTATAGTTTCAGTTACTCGAGGTCAACCACAGTCCAAAAATATTAAGTGGAAATTTCCAGAAATAGTCATTAATTTTAAATTGTACTCCATTCTGGGTAGTATGGTGAAACTTGACCTCATCCAACCTGGAGCATTGTTAATTTCGTTGTCAACCTTATCTATACTGTGTATGCTACCTACTACCATTTAGTCACTTAGGAGCTGGTCTAGTTATCAGACTGTTGAGGTATAACAGAGCTTGTATTCAAATCACCCTTATTATTCAGGCATGGTGGCCCATTCCCTTAGTCCTAGCACTCAGAAAGCTGAGGTACAAGGATTGCCATGACTAGGCCAGACTAGGGCTTCAGAGTTAGTTGAGGGGCCTGAAAACACCCAAGTAGAGATACTGGCCATTTGATAACTGCAGCTCAGAGGAACACTTAGAACTGAAGATAAAAATTTTGGAGTCAATGTAGGGGAGATTGCTCAGTGGTTAAGAATCCTCGCTATTCAAGCAAAAGGGCCTGGCTGAGAGGGCTTGAGACCACCTGAATTCAATTCCTCAATGCGAATGTAAAACAGCTAGGCATGAACGTACACACCTGTAAACCTTAGTCCTGCAGCGGGGCAGAGACTAGAGAATCACTGCAGCTTCTTACCCTCCCCCCCCAAAAAAAGTGGCAAAAACTATAGCTCTGGATAGAAACTCCATTTCAACAAACTGGTAGGATAGCAAAAAGAGCAGATACCTGTCCCCTGCCCATGCATGCCCAGGTTGCATACATCACACCACACACCATACCACATATACTCTACACACACATGCCTCTCAAAGTTTTTCATTTCATATTAAGATTATTTTTTAAGCTTTTTATGGTAGCTTTTATAATTATAGACAATAAAGCATGATAATTCTCTCCCCACCACCACATTCTACATCTCAAATCTACCCTCCATCATATCTCCCCCCCTCCATGAGTTGGTCTCTATTTGGTTTTGATGTCATCATCTTTTCCTCCTATTATGAAGGTCTTCTGTAGGTTTTATCAGGCACTGTGAAGTCATGAATATCAAAGCCATTTGTTTCTGGAAGATTGCATTGTAAGCCGTCCTGCCCTTCCTTTGGGTCTTACAATCTTTCTACCACCTCTTCCTCAATAGACCCTGAGCCTTGGATGTTATCATACATGTCTCAGTGTCAATTTTTCTCAGCACTATGGTGCCTTTTGAGTCATCCCAGTGGTCACTGCTATCAGAAAAGAGAAGCTTCTCTGTCCAAAAGTGAAAGTGACATTAATATATAGGTATACCCCTTTTAAAAAGTGCTTATAAGGCAGTTTGGTGGGCATAATATATGTATTTAGCCAGAAAACAGAAGGCATTACTCCCCTAGGGCTCATGACCTCCCTTACCATAGGCTTTTGATTAGGTTTTCATTACCAAGCATGTATTCCCTCCTGTGGAGCAGGCCGCCAGTCCAATTAGAGAGCAGTTGGTTTTGCCCTTAACAGATGCACCACTATTGCACCAGTTGGCACATTTGGCCTGGCTTGCCAGTCTTAAGGCTTGTAAGGTTCACTGTTGTTTACCACCATTAATGATTTCTCTCTCCCATAGGGCTGCATGCAGCCATAGCTTTTACCTGCTTTATGTCAGCTGCTTAACAGGAAGAAGGTTTGCAGCTCAGCTTCAGCTTGCTTACTCAGTGACCTGCAGCCTAAGCATATGTGGTCTTCAGCAATAGGGTCTTACCATCTCGTTCTGGTGGGCAACCAAGAGCCTTGGCAATGGCCTATAATGTTTTGGGGGCCTCAGGAACCTCCCTGACCAACAACTCACTGGAAGGTATCCCATTCCTGGCACTGAAATTTGTCTAGTAATAATCTATGGCTACTGGGTGTGCCATTATCCAAAAAAGTAGGTTTCCATATGGCTTATTCTAAATATCTTGAATTTTGATTAACCCTTTTCCCACCGTTCCTTTACTCAATCCTTTCCTCTAATCCTGCTTGGGCCATTGCACCCCCTGTAATTGGTTCACCTACTTACATATATATATATATTACCTCCTCCTTCCTGTATAGCCCCTTTCTAGCTTACTGGCCTCTACTATTGACTTTTACTCCAGCTCGCATACAAGTCTAAACATTTGTAGCTAGGATCTACCTTTTAATCCATTCTATGTCTTTTGGTTGGTGCATTGAGGCCATTGATGTTAAGAGTTATTGTTGAAATGTGTACCTATTCTTGCCAATTCTTGATTTTGTAGTTTTTCCTTTACTCTCTTGTATTACCTATTATTTGAATATGGTTTTTTTTTCCTATTTTCTCATGTGTGTGCTTTTCTTTCTCTTCAGTCTGAAGGATCCCTTCAAGTATTTTTTGAACAGTTGGCTTTGTGGCCATATATTCTTTTAGCCAGTTTTTTTTTTATTTTATTCATTTTCAAGCAGAGAGATACAGGAGATAGGTGATGTGAGAGAGAGAGAGAGAGAGAGAGAGAGAGAGAGAGAGAGAGAGAGAGAGAGAGAGAACCAAGGCCACCACCTTGTGGATCTGGCCTATGTGGGTACTGGGGAATTGAACCAGGGGCCTCAGGCACTGGAGGCAAGTGCCTTAACCGCTGAGCCATATCTCCAGCCCTCTTTTAGCCAGTTTTTATTGTGGAAAGTCCTTATTTCTCCTTCAGTTGTGATGGCTAGCTTTGCTGGATATAGTAATCTTGGTTGACATTTGTTATCTTTCAGAATTTGGAATACATTACTTCAAGTCCTTCTGGCTTTTAAAGTTTGTGCTGAGTAATCTGCTGTTATCCTGATGGGCTTGTCTTTATAGGTTACTTGATGCGTCCCTCTTACTGCTTTCAATATATTTCTTTGGTTTGTGTGTTCAATAGTTTGATTATAATATGGCAAGGAAAGATTCTTTCCTGGTTTTGTCTGTTTGGTTTTCTAAACATTACTTTCTCTGTTTGGGGAACATTTTCTTGTATCATTTTGTTGAAAATACCTACTATGCCTTAAGAGTGAAATTCTTCTCCTTCTAGTATACCCCGAATTCTTATTTTTTGAGCTCTTCATAGTGTCCTGAATGTCTTGAAATTCCCATTCATACCTTATTAGTTTGTATTTGTTTTTGTTGGACTGTTCTAGATCTGCCATCTTGTCTGCCAGTTTAGATAGTCTGTCCTCTCCTTGATTTATTCTATTGATGAGACTTTAATTCCTTTGATTTCTTTGAACATAGTTATAATCATTCTTTTGAATTGTCAGGCATTTCATCTAAGTCGGTCTTACTGCAGGTAATTTCTGATGGATTTTTTTGGTGGAATTATATTGTCTTGATTTTTTTTTTGTTTCTTGCATTATAATTAGAGATTTTTGCATCTTGAGTTGGGTTTTCTAATTATCTGCTGTATTCTTAGGCATATCAATCAGAAGTTCTATGTCTTCAAGGTAGGATTATAAAATGCTATCCCAATGTATTGTAGTTGTCTGCTATGCAAATATTCTAGTAGGCTGGGTGGAGCAAAATACAGTTCTAATATCCAACTGTGCATTATATACATATGAACAAGACCAGCACAGTATTTATGCAGGTGTGGGGATTAAACAGCTAATCTTACTAACCAAAGGTCTTAAGGATGTGTGTTAACTCATACCCTTAATCCTGTTGACTGGGAGGCTGAGATTCCTGGTCTATGATGGGTTCTAGGTTAGCCTGGGACCAAGTGAGACCCTGTCCCCAAGAAAGACATAATAAAAAGACAAAATGGCCCTATAAATCAAGAGATATCAAAAGCAACAACTTTATTCTTAAAACCCAGTTTATTTAAGAATGGCAAAGCTGACCAGAAGTACATCAATCAACTGTAACACAACCCACCTTGACATGGAATATGCAATTAGCACTTCCAGCGCAGGCCTATATATCTGGCTTTGGGGTAGGTTTTCCCAGTGTAATGTGGCCCTGTTACCATTTGAGATGGCTTCCATCTCACCTATGCAGATTGTGAGGCTGGTTCCCTTTTGGTTGTGTTGTTAGCTTTGCTAGGCTGGTTAGGTCCATGGATAGGCTGTTCAGATCATCTGTGCTGGATGCTATGTGGCTACAGGGTAGCTCTGGTCCCTTGGTGTCCCCAGTTCTCCAGAGGTTCCTGATGCTGGTGGTTGGGGGAGGGGAGGGTGCCTGAAGCTGTTGAGGATCTGCTGGGCTGGTCCTGGTATCTTCTCCCCTAGGAGCTGCCAGCTGGTCCCTGTTGTGCTCTTTAGGATAGGTAGCACTTGTGTCTGGAGTTAATTTGCAGTGGTTGAGGCCTTGGCACACCCATTCTTTCTCTCTCTCTCTCTCTCTCTCTCTCTCTCTCTCTCTCTCTCTCTCTCTCTCTCAAGTAAATGAATAAAATATTTAAAAAATAAATCAATTAAATAAAAGAGGGAGTGAGTGGCAGGGAGGCCAAGGAGAGGGAGCAAGAGGCGAGAAGCCTCAAATTATTTTAAAGCAATGGGACTTTATTATTTTAAATATATACTTTAAAATTATTTTAAAGCAATGAGATTACTTACTGTGTGCATGGGTAGAGAATTTTGAGGACCAAGGCCTGAGCACAGTGCTCTCCATCATAAAAATAGAGAAGAGAAGCAAAGTAAATTTTAACAATGTCAAGAACGAGGGCTGGAGAGATGTCTCTTTGGTTAAGGTGCCTTAGGACCTAAGTTTGTTCCCCTCCCCCAGTACCTAAATAAATCCAGATGTACAAGGTGGCACATGCATTTGGAGTTTGTTTGCAATGGCTAGAGGCCCTGGTGTACCCATTTTCTCTCTCCCTGCCTCCCTCCCCTCTCTCTGTTTACAAATAAATAATTTTTTTATTGTTTTTGTTTTTCAAGGTAGGGTCTCGCTCTAGCCCAGGCTGACCTGGAATTCACTATGTAGTCTCAGGGTGGCCTTGAACTCACGGTGATCCTCCTACCTCTGCCTCCCAAGTGCTGGGATTAAAGACGTGCACCACCACGCCGGCAACAATTTTTTTTAATGGCAAGAATGAGATGAGGAAACTAGTTATCGTAATGATTGGAAGCCAAGGGGAAAAAGTTATTGAAGGAGGGAATAATTGGTGTGCCTTGTGGCTGATAGCAACTTAAATGCCTTTGTGGTGGCATCATTAAACATGCTCAAATACTTATATCTTGAATTTGTTCTCATTTTGCATTTCTGTTATGAGAATAATTTTTAAGTTACTCTTGCCTTATCCATGTTATACTTATGACCAGGAATTATGAAAACTTTATTCCACACATTTTAAGGAGCCAGGGGTAGAGGGATGTGTGTGCCTGTAGTCCCAGTTACTCTGGAGGCTGAGGTAAGAAGATTGCAATTTTGAGGCCACCCGAAGCAACAGAGCAAGACCCTGTGTCAAATCTACTCACCAACCACCACAAAAACTCAGCTAAAGGTAGAGAGGGGAATATAGTGACTTAGAGAACTGTAGTCTAGAGCACTGTAGCTTTAGGGAATCAATGATGGTATCAGGTGACTAGGTTCCTCTTGCCATCTTCTGGCTGTCTACATGGTGACATATAACCTGTTTATAAGATGATAAGTTATTTCTCCTTTTTTAGATTGTTTTTAAAAAATACTTATTTTTAGAGAGGAAGAGAGAAATCATGGGTATGCCAGGGTGTCTTGCTACTTCAAACAAACTCCAGATAACATGTGCCACTTTGTGCATCTGCCTTTACATGGGTACTGGGTAATTGAACCTGGACCAACAGAGTTTGTAAGCAAGTACTTTTAATTGCTGATCCATTTTCCTAGCCCCTTTTGTAGATTTATTTGATTTTTATTTTTATTTTTTTGAAACAGAGTCTCACTCAAACCTGGCCTGCATTCTCGCAGTGATCCTTCTACCTCAGACTTCTTAGTGCTGGGATTATAGGCATAAACCACCATGCCTGCCTTTTTTTTTTAATGGGGGTGTGTGTAGGGTTCTAGGTAGGATCTTGCTCTAGACCAGGCTTACCTGGCTTTTACTACGTAGTCTCAAGCTGGCCTTGAACTCATAGCACTCCTCCCTCCTACCTCTGCCTCCTGAATGCTAGGATTAAAGGCATGTACCACCACGCCAGGCTTGTTGAAGCATTTTCAATATTTATTTGTGTGGACAATTTGTGTGGGGAGCAATGGGCATATCAGGGGTTCCTTGCTGTTGCAAATGAACACCTGTTAGGCTTTTCATGGATGACTGGGGAGTTGAATCTGGGCTGACAGGCTTTAACTGTTGAGCTATTATTTTTTTAATTTTTTTTTTGTTTTCCTTCTTAGCAATAAATTTTAAATGTTTAAATGCTTTGGAGGCAATTTGATTGTCCCTGTTTAGCTTATTGGACCTAACTGTTGGAGGAAGTAGGATGCTGTAAATGCCAAGCTTGGGTCATGAGCTTTGAATATTAGCAATATTATGTGCAGTGCACACTTTTATATGGGTTGAGGGGTGATTTTCAGATAGTACCTTGTTGTGGTTACCTTTACGTTATTGGGACAAAACACCAAACCAAAAGCAGCTGATGGGAGGAAGGTTTTTATTTTGTCTTAGAGTCTTTTTTTTTTTTTTTTGAGGTAGGGTATCACTCTAGCCCAGGTTGACCTGGAACTCAGAGCAATCCTCCTACCTCTGCGTCCTAAGTGCTGGGATTAAAGACATGCACCACCATGCCTGGCTTGTTTCATAGTCTTGAGGGGAAAACATGGCACCTGCAAAGACTGGGCATCACTTCTGTCACAGCAGGTGGAACACAGCAAAAAAAATCTCACAAAGGGAAGGTGGCTATAACACCCCAAAGCCTGTCCCCAACAATACACCTTCAGTGAGGCTCCATTTCCCAAATTGCCACGACCTGGGGACCAAGCATTCAAAACCCTTGAGCTGGTAATGGAAACATGGTTCCATAGTGAGAGGCACTTGCTTATAAAGCCTGTCGTCTCAGGCTTGATTTCCCAGTAACTATGAGCGCCAGATGCACAGAGTGGTGCATGTGTCTGGAGTTTGTTTGCAGAGGCAAGAGGCCCTGGCACACCCTTACTCACTCTGTCTCTGTCTCTGTTTCTCTATTCTTGAAAATAAATAAATGCTTTCTCCTCTCTCTCCTCTCTTCTCCCTTCTCCCCTCCTCTCCTCTCTCCCTTCCCTTCCTTTCCCTTCCTCTCCCTCTCCCTTCCTCTCCCTTCCCCTTCCCCTTCTTCTCTTCTCTTCCCCTCCCCTCCCATCCCCTTTCTCTTCTCTTTTCTTCCTTTTGGGTTTCTCACTCTAGTCTGTGCTGATCTGGAACTCACTCTGTAGTCCCAGGCTGTCCTCGAATTCACAGCAGTCCTCCTACCTCCACTTCCCCAGTGCTGGGATTAAAGGCATGTGCCACCCTACTTTTTAAAGTACTTTGTATGTGTATGTGTGTTTTACTGGTGATAGTACCCAGAGCCTCATGCATGCCACACAAGTGCAGTACCACTGAGCTACCCCCTAGCCCTTTTTCTCTTGTTTTCATTTTGAGACAGATTCTCACTAAATTGCTCAGGCTGGCCTTGAACTTTTATATTCCTCTTGCCTCAGCCTCCTGAATAACCAACCCTGGCAGTCAAGTGGTTTTCTTTGAGTCTTTAAACTACAAAATATAAAAGTAGAATTTAACACATATTTTTATTTTTATTAAAAATGTTTCTGTAGTATGAACTTTAAGAGATGCAGACACCTCCCCTGTGTCTGAGACCAAAATTAGCCTGCAATATTGACTTGCAGTCAACCTTTATCTGTATTTTAACAGTATAACTTGTTGATCATTAAGGGGCAGGTGTACAGCTGGTTAAAAAGCTTGAGAATCCCTACTTCACTCTGCAAAAGTTGGGCATGAAGAGCAGGTGTTTAAGCATAACAGTAATCCAGTAACTGAATCTCTACTGTGAACATGTGGTTGTGGTTAAGGTTTATTACTGTTATTTTCACATAATAGCAAAAAGGTATAAACTTTTGTATTTTTTATTTTTCACTTGTTTTTAAAAATAATTATATTTTCTATTCATTTGTTTTAAAAATAATTGCATACATTGTTTAATTATGTTTTGATCAACTGGATCAAAATATAATTATATAATATATGAAATTAATATACCCCATCTCTCTCATCCGTTTACCCACTGAACCTTTCTTTCCACCACTTACTAGTGGCTGTACCACTGAATAGAATGA
Organism: Zapus hudsonius; assembly: GCA_004024765.1. Classification (NCBI taxonomy): domain Eukaryota; kingdom Metazoa; phylum Chordata; class Mammalia; order Rodentia; family Dipodidae; genus Zapus; species Zapus hudsonius. The sequence goes on from PVHP010005327.1 coordinate 36,120, forward strand.
CTCAGGAAGGGATGGGGTCCCATTCCTCCATTCTGTGCAGCTGCTCTGGGTTTATGAGTGCATGGCTGTGTCATGTTCACACAACCGAAATCCACAGCACTCCTCTTCATTCTCTAGCTGTTACATTCTTTCTTCCCCTGCTTCTGCACTATTTCCAGAGCCTTGGAGTCAAGGGTGATCTAGGTGTCTCTTATAGCAATGGGCACTTGACATAAACTGATGCTCTTTTGTTTTTCTTTTTTGCTTTTTGAGGTAAGGTCTTACTCTAGCCCAGGCTGATTTGGAACTCACTCTGTAGTCCCATGCTGACCTTGAACTCACAGGGATCCCCTCCTACCTCTGCCTTCCAAGTACTGGGATCAAATGCATGTGCCACCATGCCCAGCTAAAGTGATGCCTTTGAAGTTATTATAACATGTATTAAGTTGTCACATATTATGAATGTATTAAAGCTGTCTGTCTTTTTTTGCTTTCTTTTAAAAATAGAACAGACAGAATTTTTCTACACTTTTTCAGCAGAAGAATTTAGAGGGCTATGTTAGTAATGTTAGTGCATAATTCAATAGATGTTAAATAAATTGGTTTTCTTTGTATGTGTGTGAAATGTGTAAATTGGTGTGTGTGTGAACATGTGGAGGCCAGAGGACAGCCTTGGGTGTCTGTCCTTGCCTTTTAGTGTCTCCTGTTTGCTGCAGCATATGACAGGCTAACTGGCCTATGACCTTTTGGGGATTTTCTATCTGTGCATGCTAGGATTACAGATACATGGTACTGCATCTGGCTTTATATTGATTTGGGGCATCCAAAATCAGGCCTTCACACTTGCACAGCAAATGCTTACCCACTGAGCCATCTCCCTAGCCTCCTTGAATTTTTTTTATGTTTGTGTTATATGTGCAAGCATGTGGAAGGCATAGGTCTATGCTCAGTTGCTCACCACTAGATTTTTGAGATGGTCTCTCACTGAAATTGAGCTCACTGATTCAGCTATATTAGATAGCCAGCAAGCTCTATCATAAAAATTTGACATTTGGTGCCATTTATATAATATCTATTGTTTCAGATTTACTTGGCTATATTATGGATGATATACAGAACTACATTTCTAGTGATGTACACCTTAGTAAAAAGAAACAGCTTAGTAAAGCATTTTAACTACCAAGTAATAAAATAATTAGTTTTAACATTATGAGACTGTGAAGTACAAATGAGTACTTAAGAATATGTAAGCTGGGCCGGGTATGGTGGTGCACGCCTTTAATCCCAGCACTCGGGAGGCAGAGGTAGGAGGATCACTGTGAGTTCAAGGCCACCCTGAGACTACATAGTGAATTCTAGGTCAGCCTGGACTAGAGCGAGACCCTACCTCGAAAAACCAAAAAAAAAAAGAATATGCAAGCTGGGTGTGGTGGCTCATGCCTTTAATCTTAGAATTTGGGAGGCTGAGGTAGAAGGATCACCATGAGTTCCAGGCCAACCTGGACTACAGAATGTGTTAGGCCAGCCTGGGCTAGAGAACGACCCCACTTTAGCCCTCTCTCCCTGCCAAAAAGAAGAATATAAAACTGGGCTTTATGTGCTTTAACTTTTAAATTACTGGAGAGCTGATATGCAGCATGATAGTGGTAATTTAAAATATTGTGTCTGGGCTGGAGAAATAGCTCAGTAGTTAAGAACACTTTTTGTGCAAACATGAGGGACTCAGGAGGCCTGTGAGACTGCTTGAGTTCATTCCCCAGAAAACAAACACGAGGCATGGCCATATGCGCCTGTAACCCCATTCCTTAGGGGAGCAGGGACACGAGCATCACTTTGCACTCACAAAACAAACAACAACAACAACAGGCTCTGGGATCAGTAAGAGACTCCAGTTGAAATAAGGACAAGCAGAATGATGGAGTAAAGACACCCTGTGTTTCACTCTGGCCACCACAATATAGCACTAGGACTGCAGGCAACCATATAGGGTGCTGCACGGGCACATATACATGCATACACCACACATACACACACACGCACGCAAAACAAATATTGTATAGTTGTAATTTGCTATGGGGACAGGTTTGTGATTTTTGGTAGTGTTGGGGACTGAAACCGGGGCCCACATACATGCTAAGCAAACCCACTAAGCTACACACTAACCCATAGATTGAAATTAAATTGAAATATCTCAACACACACATACATGCACACATACCATGTAGAGGCAATATATTTGTTAATTATCTTGATTATTGTGATCGTTTAGACAATTTTATTGTGACAATTTAGACATGTTTTAAAACATGAAGACAGGACCAGAAAGATGGCTTAGTGGTTAAAGGTGCTTGCCTGCAAAGCCTAATGGCTGGGGTTTGATTCCCCAGTACCCAGGTAAAGCCAAATGCCCAAAGTGTCATGTGTCTGGAGTTTATTTGCAGTGGCAAGAAGCCTTGGCGAACCTGTTTATCCCCCTCCCGCCCTTTCTCACTCTCAAATAAATAGATTTAAAAAAAAACAAAAACAAGAATTGAGGCCACATAATGAATTTTAGACTGTTCTGGCTGCACAGTTAAGTCTCTGTCTCAAAAAAAACCACATTGTATTTTTAAAAAATATATGGTTTTTATAGCTCAATAAAGCCATCTTATTTTATAATTATTTATTTGCAAGGGAGAAAGAGAGACATAGATTAAAAAAAAAAAGGGTCACAGGGCCTCTTGCCACTGCAAATGAACTCCAGGTGCATGCATCATTTTGTGTATCATCTGGCTTTACTTGGGTAGTAAGGAATCAAACCCGGGTGAAAGCTTTGCAAGCAAGTACCTTTAACCACTGAGCCATCTCCCCAGCCCCAACAAGGCTACTTTAAAGAAATCTTCTTGGTGTACCAAGCTACAAACTTGGTGCCTAAACCATAAACTATAATCTTGTTATGTTACGAGTTTGTAATGTTAAAAGATTTAACTTGTTAGTATATAAAACTAAAATGTAGGGCTGGAGAGATGGCTCAGTGGTTAAGGCACTTGCCTCTAGTGCATAAGGCCCTGGGTTCAATTCCCCAGTACCCGTGTAAGCCCGACCCACAAGGTGGTGGCCCTGGTATGCGCTCTCACGCTCTCTCTCTCTCTCTCGCTCTCTCTCTCTCTCTCTCTCTCTCTCTCTGCTTGAAAATGAATAAATAAAATATTTAAAAAAGAGAATGTGTACTAAACAAAAACTGTACGAGTAAGTGCATCTACATTTAAAAATTTTTTATAAAGTAAAAAAACTAAAATGTAATAGTAATAGAGCCATTTATCAAAGCTTATTTTGTACTAGGCTTTCAAAACTGGAGATTTCCCCCTATAAGCTCTAAAACAAGGTTTTAAAACTTTGATGATAACTAGGCTTGGTGGCATATACCTGTAACTGTAGCATTCTGAAAGTAGAGGCAGGAGGATCAGAAGTTCAAGGTGATCCTTCGCTACATAGCTGAGTTGGAGGCCAGCCTGGGATACATGAACCTTGTTTCAAAACAAAGAAACAAAACCCACTTTGATGATATGATAGTATCATACCTATCATTCCTATAGCCCTGTAAACATTAAGTGAAGTTAATTATCTAAAGGCAAATTTATAAACATACTTGTAGATAGTCCCTAATGCATAGTACTAACTAGTAATGAATGTTGACCTACATTTAACAGTACTATGCTATATACTTTACACAAATTCTCTCAATCTTTTTTTTTTTTTTTTGGTTTTTCGAGGTAGGGTCTCATTCTAGTCCAGGCTGACCTGGAATTCACTCTGCAGTCTCAGGCTGGTCTCGAACTCACGGCGATTCTCCTACCTCTGCCTCCCGAGTGCTGGTATTAAAGGCATGCGCCACCACGCCCGGCTTTCTCTCAGTCTTTATGTACAGGTGTCACTTTCCAGTTTGCAGACGAGGGACTTGAATGACTTGATCAAGGTTACATACCTAAAAAGGCTTTATGAGCTTAGTATGTATGGCCCTTAATAATTGGACTTGAGGTCACTCTACTTGACTTTTGCACTGTGGCATTAGTGGTGCTTATTACATTTTTTTTTTTTTTGAGACAGGGTCTTACTCTAGCCCAGACTGACCTGGAAATCATTATGTTGTCCAGGCTGGTCTCGAACTCACAACAGTCCTCCTGCCTCAGCTACCCAAATGCTGGGATTATAGGAGTGAGCCAATGTACCAGGCAGAATGGTATTTATTTGATTCTTTACATGTCATAGTGTTGAAAAGCATTGTGAGGTGATTAAGAACATTAGAAATTAAGGATAGCAGCCAGGATACAGTTTCTAATTTTTTTGTAGTAGAATCAAACCCAGGTGTTGTACGTGGTTGGCAAGTACTCTGCGGCTGAACTACTCCCTCAGGGCTAGAGATCAAATTTTGATTTATCAATTGGCAGCTTCACAACCAGCACTGTAGTGGTTTGAATCAGATTTCTCCCATAAACTCATGTTTCTGGATGCTTGGTGCCCAGCTGGTGGCAGTTTGGGAGGTAGAGCCTTACTGGAAGAGGTGTGTTTCTGGGAGTGGCTTAGGGGTGGTATAGCCAGCTCCTGCTTACCAGAGTATGGCTCACTCTCCTGCTACTGCAGCATAGGCAATGTCCAGCTATGCTTTCCCCTGCTATCGTGGAGCTTCCCCTTGAGACTGCAAGCCAAAATAAATCTTTTCCTCCCATCAGCAGCATTGGGCTGGGAGTTTTGTCCAATCAATGAGAAGGTAACTGCAATAACCACATTACCTGCTTTCAAAATACTTAGTAAAATTTCATAGGTAGGTCTTGATTCTACTCATAAATAGCATTTCATTAGTTCTCTCTCTTTTTTTTAAGTCTCTGTGTGTGTATGTATGTGGGTGCATTTTTATTTGAGTGTGTAGAGGCCAAAGATAAGGCTGAGGTTAGGTGTCTTTAACAATTGCTCTTCACAGTTTTTTTTTTCAACAGAATCTCTCTTTCTCTGAGCCTTGAGCTCACTAATTCAGCTAGACTGGCTGGCCAGCAAGGCCTGGGGATTACTCTGCTTCTGCCTCCCTAGTGCTGTAATTATGTACATGTGCCACACCATACCTGGCTCTCACATGGATGCTTGGGGATCCAAACTTACGTTTGCACAGCAAACACTTTACCAACTGAGCCATCTCTCCAACTCCTAGTTGATTTTTAATCTACAAATTAATATTTTCCCCATTTTAAGCAATATAACTTTTTTTAGTAATACACTCCTATGTTTAATATAATTAATTCACTTTATGTGACTATAATACTTGATATAACCTCCTAGTGGAAGGTATAAAATAGCTTATTTTAATTGATTTTATAATACTTAAGATCATATTTTTAATTTTTATGCTATTTTATTCAGGTTGGTTTTACTTCAACAAATGCAGAACTGAAGGGATTCATAGATCAGAATCTCAGTCCAACAAAAGGTAAGTATTATTGAAAAAATAAGAATTTCATTGCAGTTGTCTTATAAAATATGTAACTATATGAATTCATTTATGGCCTCATGTGGTGGCGCACACCTTTAATCCCAGCACTGGGGAGATAGAGGTAGGAGGATGACTGTGAGTTCAAGGCCAGCCTGAGACAACATAGTGAATTCCAGGACAGCCTGGGCTAGAGCTAGACCCTACATCAAAAAAATTTCTTTATGTATAATAATTATATAATATTAGTGTGTCACATACCACGTAATCCATATGAATATCATTTGCCTCTGAGAGATAGATTTTTCTCCATTTTTTCCCTAGAGGGATCAAAGAGCCTTAACTAATTATCTTACTTTGATTGACACTATTAAAAGTACTTTTTTGCTAGGCATGGTGACATTAGTCTATAATCCAACACTCAGTAGATTGAGGCAAGAACATTGCCATAAATTCAAGAACAGCTGTGTAGCGGTGTGTACAGTGAGTTCCAGATAAGTCTAGGCTACAGAGTGAGACCTTGTCTCGAACAAACTAAACAAATGGCTGGGCATATAGCTCAGTTGGTAAAATGTTTAGCATACACAAAGCCCTGGGTTTAAACACCAGTACCCTGTTCCCCCAAAAAGCAGCCCAGTTACCCCCCTTTTGCGATTTTCTTGTTTGAGATTCCTACTTCAAGTGGTTTTAAGTTGTAAAGAAGTAGAGTAGATAAAAATTAATACCTACATTTTAATAGATACATTCCTCTAATCTAAACTAATGAGGACATGCTTAAAATATGCGATTTCATTAGTATCTTTTAGCATGTATAGATACATGCCAAAATATTGATGAAATGATATCTGAAACTGACCTCAAAATAATCCACTGGGGAAAGCAGGATAGAGTGGATGGCATTATAATTAAAACAATATTCTCTATAAATTGATTTATTGGTTAAGATGGTTTGAAATTGTGTGGTTTCATTATTGTTTTCTACTTTTTATCTGCTTGACATTTTCCACTATAAAAATTAGCACACATACAAAAGAAATATATAGAAAATTGTTAACTTTTTTTGAGTATTGGTTGGAGATAACAGAAGGAAATCAGATTATGTGAATCAACATGATTTGGAAAAGTAAATTATTTTTAATTATTCTTATTTATTTATAATCAGAGAGAGATAGAAGAGAGACAGAGAGAATGGGCACACCAGGATCTTCAGTCACTGCATGTGCCACTTTGTGCATCTGGCTTTATGTGGGCACTGGGGAATTGAACTCCGCTCATTAGGCTTTGCAGGCAAGTGCCTTAACCACTGAATAATCTCTTCAGCCCAAAAGTATTTTTCTTATTTGAAATAATGATATATTGAGTTCAGCAGTCAAAGTACTGTAGGAATTTTGGGGCTCAGGGGGTCGCCCAGATTTATGAACCTGTTGTTTTTTCCCTTTCCTCTTTCCTTTCTCTCCTTTCCCCCGTCTTCCTTCCTTTTCTTTTTCTTTTCCCTTCCCTCTCTTCCCTCCCTTCCTTCCCTCTCTTCCCTCCCTTTCCTCCCTCTCCTCTCTTCCTTCCCTCCCTCTCATCCTTTCCCTCCCCTCCCTCCCTTCCCTCCCTCCCTTTTTCTCCCCCTTATAGGCATATACTACCACCACACTGGACTTTAAAATAATTTTACTTATTTATTTGCAAGAGACAAAGAGAGACTATATGGGTGCCAGGACCAAGATCACTGCAAACCAGACACATCTGCCACTTTGTGCATCTGGCTCCACGTGGGTACTGGGGAACTGAACCTGGGCTGGCAGGCTTGGCATACAAGTGCTTTTAACCACTGAACCATCTCTCCAACCCTTCTTTGAACTTTTTAAACATGTACTATAACTTTTCTTTTGAAGGGAAAAATTAAAATTTTTCTCCAAACAAATATCCATATTTGAGATTAAGGACAGGGAAAGGTGGTAATTCTTTAGTCTTGAGCAAGAGGTTTTTTAAGATAAGTGCATAATCCTCCATTTCTTTTTTTTTTTTTTTCCCGGTTTTTCGAGGTAGGGTCTCACTCTAGTCAGGCTGACCTGGAATTCACTATGTAGTCTCAGGGTGGTCTTGAACTCACGGCGATCCTCGTACCTCTGCCTCCCGAGTGCTGGTAATCTCCATTTCTTACTAGAAACATTTCTATAAACCTAAATGAGCTCAGGTCCTCTACTTGTGTTAGTGTTATTTTGTTTAACTGATACATTAAGATTCCATGTAAGATTTTCCTTGGGAAAAGGGTTTCGTGGTGAAAACAGAGGACAGGTAGGAAACCTCTTTTTCCTATCTGCCCAGTGAGCCCACTATCCCAGAGTGCCAGAGTGTAAATAACTGAATCAGTTGCCAATCTACTCTTTAAATATTATTCATGTTTATTATTTCTTTTTGGTCCCTGTTTTCCTCTTGCCCTATCTCTAACCTTCTACTCTTTTTTTAACTTTTTATTGATAGCTTCCATAATTATAGACCATAAACCATTATGATTCCCTCCTCCCTCCCATCCTCCCCCATATCTCTTCCCACTCTCAGTCTGTTTTGTTTCAGTGTCATCATCTTTTCCCCTCATTGTGTGTAGGTTTTATTAGACATGCAAAATCATGAACATCAAAGCTGTTTCGTGTCTGAAAGCTTATATTGTAAGCAGTCCTACCCTTCCTTTGTCTCTTACAATCTTTCTGCCACCACTTCTGCAATAGACCCTGAGCCTCAGGAAGTGTGATAGAGATGTCCCAGGGCTGAATACTCTACTGTTGTATTTTCTCAGGACTATGGTGTCTTTTGCATTATCCCAGTGGTCACCACCATCTATCTGAAAAAGAGAAGCTTCTCAAACCAAGAGTGAGAGTAGCATTATTCTTTGGGTATGCTTATTTTTTTTTTAAAAAAAAAGTGCTTATAAGGCAGTTTGGTTGGCATAATATGTGCGTTTAGCCAGACAACAGCAGGTGTACTCCCCTAGGGCTCATGACCTCTCCCACTACGTGGTTTTTACTAGGTCTTCAGTACCTGGTACGCTTTCCCTCTCGTAGAATGGGCCTCTAGTCCAATTAGAGAGCAATTGGTTTCCCCCACAAGAAGCATGCCTCTATTGCACAAGTTGGTTCATTTGGCCTGGCTGGCCTGTCTTAAGGCTTGCAAGGTCCACTGCTGTTCACCATGGTTGATGATTTCTCTCTCCCAAAGGACTACATGCAGCCATAGCTTTTACCAACTTTCTGTCAGCTAGTTAACAGGGAGGAAGTTTCCTGCTCAGCTCCAGTGATTTCTCAGTGACCTGCAACCCAAGCATATGTGGTCTTCAGCAGTGGGGTCTTACCATCTCATTCTGGTGGCCAACCAAGAGCCTTGACAGTGGCCTGTAATGGCCTCCAAAACCTCCCTGGCCAACAACTTGTTGGAAGGTATCCCATCCCTGGCACTGAAGTTTTTCTAGTAACAAACAGTCTATTGGGTATGCCATTTTATAAGAGAGAGCCGGGCGTGGTGGTGCATGCCTTTAATCCCAGCACTTGGGAGGCAGAGGTAGGAGGATCGCCGTGAGTTCAAGGCCACCCTGAGACTACATAGTGAATTCCAGGTCAGCCTGGGCTAGAGTGAGACCCTACCTCGAAAAACCAAAAAAAAAGAGAGAGAGAGAGAACATGCGGCATTTGGTTTTCTGGGCCTGAGTTACCTCACTTAGTATGATCCTTTCCAGATACATCAATTTCCCTGCAAATTTCATAATTTCATTTTTTCTTTACAACTAATAATATTCCATTGTATAAATGAACCCCATCTTCATTATCCACTCATCAGTTGAAGGAAATCTAGGCTGGTTCCATTTCCTAGCTATTGTAAATAGAGCTGCAATAAACATAGAAGAGCAAGTTTCCCTCGGGTAGTGACTAGTCATTAGGATATATGCCAAGGAGAGGTATAGCTGGGTCCTCTACCTTCTACGCTTGTTCTTTTCACTGGAACTTCATGGTAGCTTTTTATTTATTTATTTATTTATTTATTTATTTATTTATTTATTTATTTATTTATTTAGATAGGGTCTCATTGAGTCAAGGCTGGTCTTGAACTCCACCTCCCAAGTGCTGGGACTACAGGCAGGTTCCACTGTGCCTGGCTTTAGTGGCAACTTCTGAGCATTTATACCCTTTTCTCCTTAGGGTCAGCTCTAAAGTATGGGGATTTTTCCTTCCTAATCAGGAATCAATCCTGGCACCTGTCTACCTGGACATAGCATCAGATCCCAAGAAGTAAGGACTTGGGTCTCTGAGATTGCCCCCTACTTCAAACCCCAGTTGGAAGCCTTAGGTTTTTAACCAACTGGCTATGAATCAGGGTTCTCTAGACCCCTTCTTTGTATTTGATTAACTTGTTAGGCCAACTCACAAACTTGGGTAAGCAATTTGCTTACCATGTAATTAATAAAGGGTACAGATGAACAACTAGATGAAGAGATACATAGGGACTGGGCATAGTACATGCCTGTAATACTAGTATTCAAAAGGTTAGTGTTGGTCCCAAGTTTGAGGCAGACCTGGGCTGCAGGATAGGTATTTCTGCCTAGCCTATACCACCTTTCTGGAATGCTGATTAATACCCAGAAAACATTTTAATTTACTTCATAGCAGAGGAAGGGGGGAGAGAAGATGAGAAAAGAGAGAGGGAGGGAATGGGTGTGCCAGGGCCTCCTGCAACTGCAAATCAACTCCAGATGCATGCACCACTTTGTGATTTATGTGGATACTGGGGATTTGAACCCAAGCTGCCAGGTTTTGTAAGCAAGTGCCTTTGACCACCAAGCCATCTCCCCAGCCCCATAGAATATTTAAAAAATACTTTCATAACAAAAAAGAAAAATTCAAATTTATTTCCACATGTGTGTGATGGGGGCATGCCAGGGTCTCTTACCTTTGCAAACAAACCCAGATGCATGCACCATTTTTTTTTTGCATGTGGCTTTAAGTGAGTTCTGGAAATCCAACCTGGGCTGGCAGTCTTTCCAAGCAATCACCTTTAACTTCTGAGCTTTCTCCCCTGCCCCCCACCCCAGAATTCTTTGAACAATATATTTCCAGGTTCTTTTTTAAAATATTATATATTTGCAAGTGCGTGTGTAGAGAGAATAGGAGAATGGGCATGGGCTTCTTTCCACTGTAAATAAACTTCAGATGTAGGTGCCATTTTGTGTATCTGGCTTTACATGGGTACCTGGAAATTGTACTTGGACTGACAGGCTTTTTGCAACCAAGCACCTTTAACGGTGTCATCTCCCTAAACAAGGTAAGGGTATTTATAAGAGATAGAAAAAGAGTTTGAGTACACCAAGCCCTCTTGTGGCTGCAAATGAACTCCAGATGCATGTGCCACTTTGTGTATCTACTTTGGCCTAAGTACAGGGGAATGTGGGTACTGAGGAATTGAACTTAGGCTGGCAGGCTTTGCAAGCAAGTGATTTAACTGCTAAGCTATCTTCCCCAGTTCCTAGAGTATTTTTTGTGTTTTTTTAATGGACACATAAGTAGGCATTATCAATTATTAATTCCTTTTCCAGTCCTCTCCCATCACCAGTTATAAAGATATTTTATAGTCAGTACAGAGTAAGGTATGTGACATTATGCAAATTACCATTACCTAGTAGTTCACACATTTACAATAGGTCTCAGGAAATTCAGATATTCTCCAGCCTTGTCTCTCCTAATTTCCTTATCACAGTTAAAGCAATTACTTCTTTTGTCTCACTGAACTTCAAAGCTCTGGTAGTTTCTCATCTCGTAGCCATCTGTGGCCTGAAGAATGTAACAATGAATATGGGGGGGGCCAGTGAGCTCACACTCATTTTGCTACAATACGAGCAAGTCTCACTTAATGTTGAAAACAGTTAAAGAGCCAGTAAATGTAAAATGCTAGAGCTTACTTTGCTATAATCTATCCAGAGTCTTTGAGAAGTGAAGAATTTGTCTTAAATACTTATTGAAACAAAATGTTAATATATTTAGTGAGGACCATTTCTCAGCTCTTTGTCTTGGCACATATATTTAAGAGTTGGCACTTATAGTAAAAGAAGCTTCTCTTTTCAGATGGTGGTGACTACTGGGGTGACTTAAAACTTACCAACGTGCTGAGAAGTGATAATGGAGTGTTCAGCACTTTTGTTCTTAATTTTCTAAGTGTTTTCGAGACGGAAATTTTGGGGTTCCTTGCCAATACACCAATACACCAACACATCAACAAAATTTAGATTACCCCAGGTTCTTGTCTTAGTAATTTAAAGAATTAAAATCCATAGACCAGATGGTAAGGTTCAGAGAGACTTTATTAGATTTATTAAATTAAGAAAAGGAAGGCAGCTATGCTCACCACTATACCACCAACGCTCCGTTTTTTTTTGTTTTTTTTTTTTTTTAAAGGAAAAAAAAAAAAAAAAAAAAAAAAAAAAAAAAAAAAAAAGAAAAGGAAAGAGGAGAAAGTACAGAGAGCTCTGCCATGAGGGAGGCCAGAGGGGGTAAAGCCCATGTAGAAGTAGAGGTCATGGCCTTCTCCGCTCATCTCTGCATGGTCCAGATGAGGGGAAACTTTTGATGTTAGGAGAGGGAAGGCAGTCTGTGGACCAATGAAGGGGTAATAGGAACACCCACGTGGTCCCACATGGTGGGCCTGGAAGAAATATGAAAAGAGTTATAGAGGAAAGATAAGAAAGTGTAAAGAGCTCCTGCCTTGTGGGAGGCAAGAGTGGGTAAAAAGGTCCATGTGGAAGTAAAGAGGTCTCCCCAAGGGCTGAGAGGAGGGGAGTTTACCAGAGCCTAGAGGTTCAGGAATTTGAGCTGACCAGCCAAGAAAGAGGGAGTATCCTCCCCTGGTATAATAACCACATGGTGGTGAGTCCTACCTCTCTCCTCAGGTGAGCCAAGAGACAGCTGATTGGTCTGGGCTAGACTGGTCCAGGAAGTTCTGGGGTCTCTTAAGCTTGACCAACCACAATGTCAGATCAGACTTAAACCTTCCAGGAATCCTCTTTCCCATAGAGGGGCTCAGGTTGTTTATGGAAAAACAGATCTATGTTTTATCTTATTTAGGCAAGAGGTAAGGAGAAGCCATATTCTTTTATCTCTAACAAAGTGGAGACTGCAAGGGCGGGCCATTCCTGCTCTTTACTTTCCGGGGGCCCCACTCACCTGAACTGCCTCATTTTGCTTGTGAATATTATTGGGTTTTGTTAAATGCTTTTTCTGCACCTATTGCATTGATTTAAGGCATTTTTGCTCATTAATATAAGTTACATTAATTTTTACATTTCAAACAAACTTTGAATTTCTCATGCAAGCACATCTAGTTAGCTGAGTGGTGGTTTACATCTATAATCCCAGCACCTGGGAGTCTGAGGCAGGAGGATGGCTGTTGTGAGGTCAAGGTCAGCCTGAGCTACATAGTGAGCTCCCAACAAGCCAGGGCTAAAACCCAGTCTGAAACAGAACAAAGCAAAAACAGTTATGAAAGCAGTATGTGATTCTCTATATGGAGAGTTTTGTTGAGTAAAGAAAGCCCTTTTTGTTCTAATCATTTATAAGCTTAAAGAGATGATTCTGCAGCTCACTGGATAATACCAGTAGTGATATCCAACTAGAAGTTAGAGTCCATACATTTGTGGTGGAACTATTTTCAAGTTTGTAACAATTTGAAAACATCACAGTCCGAGATTAAGAATAAGGGAAGCAGGGAGCTGGAGAGATGGCTCAGCTGTTAAGGCACTTGTCTGCAAAGATTAAGGACCTGGGCTTGATTCCCCAGCACTCACGTAAGATGCACGAAGAGGTATATGCATCTGGAGTTCCTTTGCAGTGGTTTAAGACCCCGGAGCACCCATTCTCTCTCTCTCTCTCTCTCTCTCTCTCTCTCTCTCTCTCTCTCTCTCTCTCTCTCTCTCTCTCTCTCCTTGCAAATAAATAAAAGTGAGCTTTTAAAAGAATAAGGGAAGCATATTGTGGGCAAAGCAACAGGACTGGAAGGAATTTATAAATCTACTAAAAGTGTTACTGGAAAGCTCTATAGCAACCATAATAATACATTTCTGTCCAGGTAAAAATGTGACTACTTAGCGTTTCTTGTTGAAAGTGAGATGAAGCATAAAGGATTTGGAAAGGTGAAAGAGAATCGATGTTAGAAAAAGATAATAAAGTGTTCGAAATCTTAGAAATTCTGTGAGCTGAGTTCCACGGACAGTGGAACAGATTAAACAGATTGCTAATCTTTTGCCCATATTGTTTTTTCCCCCCTTGGTTTTTTGAAGGAGGGTCTCACACTATCCAAGGCTGACCTGAAATTCACTGTAATAGTCTCAGGGTGGTCTTAAACTCACAGTAATCCTCCTACCTCTCTCTGCCTCCCAAGTGCTGGGATCAAAGGTATGCACCACCACTCCTGGCTCATAATCGTCTTTTTAAAATCTATTTCACAAGCCAAGGCCCTGAGATATTTAGTACTAAAGCTTTTGTCTTATTTAGGTTGCTTTGAGTACTGACATTTGGTTGCAATTTGTAAATATTTTTTGGCAGACTTCTGAATATGAGATCCTGATAGGGTGAGTTTGGCCTCTCTTCCTGGGCTGTGCTTAGTAAGAGATTGTATTTTTGTGAACTCAGTGAATGCATCTGACTTAACTGTTTGGGTCGGGATTGGTTTCAGGATATTTTAAAACATTTTAATGATTTGAAAATAGGTGACAATCTTATTGTTCTGCAAAGAGTTTTATTTATTGACCTATTCACTCTGGCCTCTTCCTGAAGGATCTGGGCCAGCTGATTATGTTCTTTGTATTTTTTTCCTGCTTATCTTCAAAATAAATTATATTAAAATAATAGTGATTATGTTTAATAATTGGATAATTTAAGCCAGGCATGGTGGCTCACGTCTTTAATCCCAGCACTCTGGGAGGCAGAGGTAGGAGGATCACCATGAGTTCAAGGCCACCCTGAGACTACATAGTGAATTCCAGATCAGCCTGGGCTAGAGTGAGACCCTGCCTTGAAAAACAAAACAAAACAAAATAATAATAATTGGATAATTGAATTGAATGAGAATCAGTTCTTAGAAATGAAATTCCAAAGCCAGGAATAGTGGCACTATATAGAGTGCTGAGGCAGAAGGATTCAGCCGTTCATGGCCAGTGTGGGCTATGGAGCAAGACTGTCTTAAAACCACAACAAAAACGCACAAAAGAAAAAAAAATGGCCAAGGAGTTCCTGATAGACAACATAAGGTACAGAAAAAAACAGAATGTCGAATTACTACATCTTGATCTTCCCGTTAACTGCTTTCACAACATGTCGTGGTTAGGTAAGGTTACATAACTTTGCTCTGGTTTTGATTGCATATTTTTGTTGAGGCAGGGTTTCACTCTAGCCCAGGGCAACCTGGAACTCACTCTGTAGACCAAGCTGGCCTTAAACTTGAGCGATCCTACCATAGTTTATTAACAGTAAATAGTTTTGATAATGCAGATTGTTGTACCTGACCCACAGTGAAATGGTTCTTTTTTTTGTTTGTTTGAGGTAGAGTCTCATACTACTGACCTTGAACTTACAGTGATCCTCCTGCCTCTGCCTTCCAAGTGCTGGATTTATAGGTATTTACCACAGCTCCTGGTTTATTTTTCAAAAATTATAATTTTTAAATTTATGCTAATAGTTCATCTGCATTACATTATTAAAGGACTCTGACATGATGATACCTGTTTTGATGATTTTTGAAGTAATCAGTTACTGTTTCTCCTGAAAGGATGATAAACTGATAGACTTCTTAGAGGAAAGGAGATCTGCAGTCTTGTTTCTGTTATGTCAAAATTCATTTTTAGCGAGCCGGGTGTGGTGGCGCACGCTTTTAATCCCAGCACTCAGGAGGCAGAGGTAGGAGGATTGCCGTGAGTTCATGGCCACCCTGAGACTACATAGTGAATTTCAGGTCAGCCTGGACTAGAGTGAGACCCTATCTTGAAAAACCAAAAAAAAAAAAAAAAAAAAAAAGGCTGGAGAGATGGCTCAGAGGTTAAGGCACTTGCCTCCAGTGCCTAAGGCCCCAGGTTCAATTCCCCAGGACCCACATAAGCCAGACCCACAAGGTGGTGGCCCTGGTACTCTTTCTCTCTATCTATCTCTATATCTCTTTCTCTCTTTCTGTGTCTCTCTGCTTGAAAAATGAATAAATAAAATATTTTTTAAAAAATCATTTTCAGTGAATCTCTAACTGGAGTGGAAAATAGCGCTATTGAAATTAGAATATCTTTTTTATTTGACTTGTTTTGAGTTGGGGTCTTATGTAGCTCCAGCTCACTTCAAACATGCCATGTGGCCAGTGATGACCTTGAACTTCTTCTGATCTTCCTGCCTCCACCTCCCAAGTGCTAAAATTACAGGCACATACCATCACACCTGGCTCTACAGTCTTTTTAAAGTGTGATTCCTGGGCTGGGGAATATAGTGCAGTGGTAGAACGTGTGTTTAGAATGCACACACGAATATGTGGTTCCTGATGTGTTTGGTATTTTGAAAATGGACCTGATCTCAATGCTTGTTTTATTTGCAATTCCCAGTATGGGCCATTGCCTTTTAGTCTGCGTGGAGCTTGCCTTCCCACCTCATTTGAGGCAGGGTTTCTCTCTCTCTGGATCTCATGCTGTTGTTCTTTTCTTTGCTTGCTATAAGCTTCTAGGAAGTTCTCCTGTCTCCACCTGGGGAGGGTTGAACTTGGATACTCAAGCTTTAATGGCAAGCACTTTATTCACTTAACCACTGAGACATCTCCCCAGCTCATATTTCCTTTGAAAATTTGCCTTATGACTGTATTGGTTGCTTTTCTCACTGCTGTAACACAATACCTGACAAAGCAGCTTAAGGAAGGGTGTGTGTTGGCCCAATTCTGAGGATGTAGTCCATTGTGAAGAGAGCAGCTCTTAGCTATGGCAATAGACATGTGAGGCAGCTGGTCACATTGTGCCCACAGTCAGGAAGCAGTGAGCTAAATGCTGGGGCTCTTCATGCTTTCTCTTTTTATTCAGTCCAGGGCCCAGTCTATGGGATGGTGTTGCCCACATTCATGTGTGTCTTTCCATCTCATTTAAAACTTTCTGGAGGGCTGGAGAGATGGCTCAGCAGGTAAGGCACTTGACTCCAGTGCCTAAGGCCCAGGGTTCAATTCCCCAGGACCCACATAAGCCAGACAGACCCACAAGGTGGTGGCCCTGGTATTCTCTCTCTCTCTCTCTTCTCTCTCTCTCTCCTCTCTCTCTCTCCCCTTGAAAATGAATAAATAAATTTTAAAAAAAAAAAAAACTTTCTGGAACTACCCTCATGGACCAGAATTTTTTCTTCTCAGTGATACTCAGTCCTATCCAGTTAACAAATCAAGATTAACCACCACAATGACCAAAATAAAGTTTGCATGAGTTGCCAAATCCAAAAGCAAACTACCAGCATAAACATGCCTTAATGCCTGAGTATGATGCTGCATGTCTATAATCCCAGCACTTAACACTGGAAGAAATGTGAGCTCATGGAGGCCAGCCTGGCAACATTGAAATGCTTTTTTTTTTAAGTTTTTCGAGGTAGGATCTCGCTCTAGCCCAGGCTGACCCGGAATTTACTATGTAGTTTGACTGGCCTCGAACTCTCAATGATCCTCCTACCTCTGCCTCCTGAGTGCTGGGATTAATGGAGTAGGCCACCACACCTGGCTAGTAATACAGTTGTTGTTTTTTTTTTTTTTTTTGCTTATGTATGTATGTGCATGTATGTATGCATGTTTGTGTGTGTGGCTAGAAGTTGAATATCAGGTGTCTTCCCTTATTTGTCTCCACCTTATTTTTTGAGACAGTATCTCTACTGAATTTAGAGCTCACCAGTTTGGCTAAACTAACTAGCTATCAAGTGAGCTCCAGAGATTCCCAGTTTTCACCTCACCAGCACTGGGATAAAGGCATATACTGTCATGCTTGACATTGTACCCCTAGTACAATTTTGTGTGTGTGTGTGTACGTGTACACAACCATGAGGACAACCTTGGGTGTCATTCCTCAGAAATGCCATCTTCCCTTTAAAAATTATTTATTTATTTTTGCCACTACAGACAAACCCCAGATGTATGTGCTACTTTGTGCATCGGCTTTACATGGGTACTAGGGAATTAAACATTAAACCTTGGTCAGCAGGCTTTGTAAGTAAATTCCTTTAACCGCTGAACCATCTTCCCAGCTCCCACCCTCCTTTTTTAATACAGAATCTCTCATTGGCTTGTTGTTCACCAGTTAGGCTACACTGAGCAGCAAGCCCCAGGCATCTGTCTGTCTTTCTTCCAAGTTGGTGGGATTATAAATAGGTTTCAACACATCTAGCATTTTACCATGGATTCTGGAATTGAACTCAGAGCCTCCTCCTCCTTTCTTCTTCCCTTCCTTTCTCTCCTTTTCCCTCTTCCTTTTCCTTCCTCCTTCTTCTGTGGTTTTTCTTCTTCACCTTTATACTACCCCTCCTCACTCCCTTTTTTCTCCTTTGATCCTCCTTAATATTTTTTTTATTTACTTGTAAGCAGAGAGAGATAGAGAGAAGAGAAACAGAGAGAATGGACATGCAAGGGCCTCTAGCCGCTGCACATGAACTCGTGATGCATGTACCTCTTTGTGTATCTTTATGGCTTTATGTGGGTGCTGGGGAATCACACTCAAGTTTAGCTTTGTAGGGAAGCACCTTAACAACTGAGCCATCTTTCCAGTGCCTCCTCTTCCTTTTCTTAAATTTTTGTTTGTTTGTTTAATAGAGAAGGGGAATGGGTATTCCAGGGTTTTGTGCTGCTGCAAATGAATGCCAGACATATGCACTACTTTGCATCCAGCTTTATATGGATGCTGGGGAATCGAACTCAGGCCATCAGGCTTTGCAAGCAAGTGCCTTTAACTGTTGAACCATCTCTCCAGCTCCTTTCTTTTCTGTTTTTGAAGTAGGGTTTCATCTATCCCAGATTATACCCAATCTTGATATGCAGCTAAGGATGAGCTTGAACTTCTGGATTTCCCTGCTAAGATTTGAAAGGCATAAGCCTAAGGTACTCTCAATCTCCAGAAATATTTTTAAAAATATTTTATTTATTCATTTTCAAGGAGAGAGAGAGAGAGAGAGAGAGAGAGAGAGAGAGAGAGAGAGAGAGAGAGAGAGCGCGAGCGCGCACCAGGGCCACCACCTGTGGGTCTGGTTTATGTGGGTCCTGGGGAATTGAACCAGGGGCCTTAGGCACTGGAGGCAAGTGCCTTAACCCCTGAGCCATCTCTCCAGCCCAGAACCTCCAGAAATATTAAGGAAACCACATGTATTAATCAGGCTGTGACATAAAAAGATAAATTTCTTGGGCTGGAACGATGGCTCAGCAGGTTAAAGGAGCTTGCTTGCAAAATCCGATGGCCCAGGTTTTATTCCCCAGTACCCATGTAAAGCCATATGTGCAAAGTGGTGCATATGTATGGAGTACATTTTCAGTAGCAGCAGGCCCTGGTGTGCCCATTCTCTGCCTCTTTATCAAATAAATGAAAATATTTTTTAAAAGATAAATTTCTTTGTCAAATTATACTAATGGACCTGGGTCACTGTTTATATATAAAAATATATATATATATTCACAAAGATTTCCTGATCAGAGTAACTAAAAACAATTATTCCCGCCCTCTCGTGTCCACATCAGTGTTCAGTCTAGATTGGTTTAATCTTGAAGTGTAATCCAATTAGACTGAAGACTAAACACTTCAGATCCTGGACTAGATAATTTAAAAAAGCCTTCTGGATCCTTGGATTGGTTAACATCAAAAAGGGAACCAATTTTTGATGTTGTGAAAGAAATGTGTTCATCTCCAATGATGATTTCAAGCTCTCGCCAGCCTACCCGGTCTGTAGGAGGCCACAGAGCATCGTCTTCTTTGGTAATTTCACTGTCATGAATGATTCTCTGTAGCTCTTCCATCACACTTTTATGTACATAAGCCAGTTTTATGATCATGATATCATTTTTTTCTGTGTTTATTTTTTTAACGTTTTTATTGGCTTAAAATTACATATATTAACACAACAATATGCTCAGTATCATAGGTTCTTAGATAAAGCCATTGAATCCATGATGACATTCCCTCTTATGCATTAATTATTCTCCCCCCATGACTCTTACATTCTTTCCACCCCCTCTTCCGCAAATTTCCCTGAGTCATAGTGGGTGAGTTTATATTTTGCATAGTTATTAGGTTTTTAAGAGTCTGTAGATTTGTATTTTGGACAATTTTGGGTACCCTTGGTGCCTCTCACTATTGTCCTTCCTCAGGTTATCTGCCTTGCTGTGGGAATAGCTCTTTTGCTCGCCATCTCACTTCCTTAGAGGTTGCGTTAGGGCTCTAAATGGTGAGTTTCAGGTGAACGGTCTTCTGCTTGGGTATCCCCATCCCTGTCCCCCCCACCCTCGCCCCCCCTCCCCAGTCATGTCCCTTTGAAGTTCGGTTGTCCCCGGTTCATGTTTCTTTCTGAAAAATACAAAGAGTGCAGAACACACTGCTATATGGCACAGACAAGCAAGTCAAGAAGTGCCCATCTGTGCAATAGTGGCATCCAACCTAGGTGGATATTCAACAGCTGGCTAATTGGCTGTGAGATTCGCTCAGAGGCAGGGAACCCCTGACTGGTAAGGGGACCCAGGGCCACCCTGAATGGGGACCAAGAATCCCATCTACGTGGGAAAGTCCTCACTAACCATAGGTCCTCAGAAAGGCTACACCCTCCAAATGCTCACCAACCTAGCAATATTTGTCTCAGTTGACCAATAATGATCATGATACCATTTTTGTAATCCCTATTGTTGGCATATCTCAATTTTCCTTCGGGTTGGAACTCAAACTCCAGGAACTTGTGGCCAAATTTGCCTTTGTGACCCACGTGGTAACATAGATAAAAGTCACTCTCCATGGCCACCAAACACAACCCACAATCAAGTTTGGGAAACAGACCACACCTACTTTGAGATTTTGTTTTTTATTTGTTTTTCGAGGTAGAGTCTCGCTCTAGTCCAGGCTGACCTGGAATTCACTCTGTAGTCTCAGGGTGGCCTTGAACTCACGGCGATCCTCCTACCTCTGCCTCTTGAGTGCTGGGATTAAAAGTGTGCGCCACCACGCCTGGCGAGATTTTTTTTTTATTATCACTTCAAGCTTATAGTTTTTATGAATGTGTTTAAATGATTTATCTTTTCTCTGTTTAACTTTGGTAAGTCATATGCATATACAAATTCATCCATTTGTTTTAGATTTTTCAATTTATTGGAATGTAGGCTTTTAAGGTATACCCTTATGACTCCGACTTTCACTGCTATCTGGTAATGTCTCCCTTTTCAGGACTAATTTCATTAATTTGGATGTTACTTTTAATTTGGATAAGGGTTTGTAAATTTTTCTTTTCAAAGAACCAATTCTTAAAAAAAAAAAAGAACCAATTCTTCATTTTATTATTTGTATTGTGTTTTCTAAAATAGGAGTTTTAAAATTTTTACTTATTTATTTGCAAACAGAAAAGAGAGAGAGCCAGGTGTGGTGGTGCATGCCTTTAATTCCAGCACTCAGGAGGCAGAGGTAGGAGGATTGCCGTGAGTTCAAGGCCACCCTGAGGCTACATAGTGAATTCCAGGTCAGTTTGGACTAGAGAGAGACCCTACCTCAAACCCCCCCCAAAAAAAAAGAAAAAAGAAAAGAGAGAGAGAGAGACAGAGAGAGAGAGAGAGACTATGGGCGTACCAGGGCCTCCAGCTGCTGCAGGCAAACTCTACATGCATGCGCCACTTTGTGCATCTGGCTTTATGTAGTTAGTAGAGAATCAAACCCTGTTCCTTAGGCTTTAGCAAGGAGAGAGAGAGTCAGAGAATGGGTGTGCCAGGGCCCCCAGCTACTGCAGAATGATCTATAGATGCATGTGCTCCTTTTGCACATCTGGCTTTACATGGGTACTGGAGAATCGAACTTGGGTCGCTAGGTTTTATAAGCAGGTGCCTGAGCAATCTCTCCAGCCCCCTGTATTTTTTAAAAATTCATTTATATTTCATTATTTTCTCTCCTAGTATTAAATTCTTCCTTTTTTTTAAAAGTTGTTGTTTGTTTTTTCGAGAGGGTCTCTCTCTCTAGTCCAGAAAGGTCAGGCCTGGTGGTACACAATCTTAATCCCAGCACTAAGGAAGCAGAGGTAGGCGGTCTCTGTGAGTTCAAGGCCACCCTGAGACTACATAGTGAATTCCAGGTCAGCCTGAGCTAGAGTGAGACCCTACCTTGAAAAACCAAAAAAAAAAAAAAAAAAAAATTAGGAATTTTCAAGGACAGTTGTGATTGTTTTGCAAGATGTAAGAATAAAAGTGACATCTGATATATGGAGGGGACATAGACTTTGGAGGTTTCCAACATGAGCACAAGTTACACTTAGTTGATATGAATTGGTATAAGGAAAAAATGTCATCATAGCCTAAACTCTTGAGATGATTCATACAGGCAAGGTACTGATTCTGGGGGTTGTTATCAAAGAAGAAAACTTCTTGCATCTCCTTTTGGTTGTATTTAGTTTGTGTGGATGTTGTGTTTTGACACAGGGTCTCACTGTGTAATCTAGGCTAGACTGGAATTAACTATATACTCACACTGGCTTCCAACTCCTAATTCTCCTGCCTTAGCTTCCCAAGTGCAGGAAGTTTTATTATTATGCACTTCTCTCAACTCATATTTTTGGAAAAAGAGAAATCTTTATTTCTGTTTTGACATTTGGGAATGCAATTTCTTTAATTTAAAACTCGTCTTGGAATACAATAATTTAGGAATTCATGACACACTGTTTTACCCATTAATCTTAGAAATTCTGGATTAGTCTACAATCATGTCATACCACCCTAAGTGTGCCCAAACTCATTTTATGTCAGAAAATAAGCAGGGTTTGACCTGGTTTGTTCTTGGGTGGGAGAAATTCTAGATTTGTTGATTAACTATAGTTCACAGTTCTTCAGATACACATTACCATTAAGTTTCAGAAGTCCCTTTCTGAATGTTAGGGAAAACAACCTTCCCAAGAACAAATTATTTTCCTTTTTTTTTTTTTTTAAGGTAGGGTCTCACTCTAGCCAGGCTGACCTGGAATTCACTATGTAATCTCAGGGTGGCTTGAACTCACGGCAATCTTCCTCCCTCTGCCTCCCGAGTACTGGGATTAAAGGTGTGCGCCACCCATGCCCGGCTAAGTAGTAAGTTTTGATATAGAATTTCCCTATACATTTTACTTTGTACTAATTCATCCAGCACACTTGCTGATGCTACACTGGTTGTTGAATATGATGGGCTCCTAGTGTAGACCCTTCTCAAAGGGGCACAGGACTCCTTTAATGGGCTGAGCAATGCTTAGTTGCATTCCAAGTCAACTCTAAAAGTTTGCACCCTGAATCAGTTATGTAATCTCACACACTTTATGAGGTGCAGGAAACTGGGAGTGGCATACCTAAGTAATTCTGCCTTGGGTTCTCTCTTAAATTTGTAGTCCAGCTGTTGGCCATGGCTGGGGTAATATGAAGTCCTGCTTCTAAGGTGACCCACTTACATGATTCGCCAAGAGCCCTTGGTTCCTCCTTCACTGCTATCAAGAGGCGGCAACTTTGTCCCACAGCTATTTCTATATGACAGTATCAGTGAACACTTTTCAGGGTCCAGATTTATTGTGGATAAGTCATCAGTTTCCATCTTAAGTGTCATTCATTTACTCTTCCCTTCCTCTGTGTGTGTGTGTCTTTGTGCTTAGGATCTAACCTAGTGACTTGTGTATATTAGGTAAGTGCTGCACCATCATTCACTTGGTGGATTGATAGTATCAAGAATATGATAAACTTGGGGTAGAGCACTTGACTTATGGGCACATGACCCTGGGTTTGAGCTTCAGTACAAATACTATATAAAAAAAAGCAGGAGAATATTTGGGACACATTTTTTTAAAAGATCATTATTTACCTGATACACAAATTAACATATAATTAAATGGCCCTGTTACCCCCCCCCCAACACACACACCCTCTCAGGATCCTGCTATGGTCTTCAGCAGAGCTTGTATTACTGGGTTCAAATGATCCTCAGCCTTCCAAAAGCTGGGACTACACTGCCCCACATACATACCCCACTGGACGAACATTTTGTATTTGATTTATTTGTAGTCTTCCTTCTTTGTGCTTCTGTAGTACCTTGTATTATTTATTATTTGATTATTTTTTTCTTTTTGTGTTTTTTTTTTTTGAGATAGGGTCTTATGTAGCCAAGGTAGGCCTTGAACTTCTAATTCTCCTGCCTCAGCTTCCCAAGTGCCAGGATTACAATTGTGTGCCATCTCATCTAATTTCTGTGGTGAAGTTCGGTCTCAGAGATATTGCCAGGCAAGAACTCTATCCACTGAGCGACAGCCCCAGCCCTGTGCTATATAGAGCAGGGTAGCTTGGATCTTACTGCCCCTGCCCCTGCCTCCTGTGTTTGGCACATTGTCCTTCTATCCACTGTTAACTCCCCAGTGCTAAGGATCCTGCTAAACTGCTAGCTGATACTCATTATAAGTGGTTATTCAAAGAATGAATACACTGATAGTTGACACTTTTTCCCTTCTAACTTCTATTCCTCTCATTGTAATTATGATGAAGCAGAGAGGAATGCTAATACAAAGGACTAGGAATTTGGGGTTACAAGAACTTGATTTATCTTTTACTTCATGTGCATTCGCACACATGCACATGCTTCATTTTCCCTTTATTGTTATTTTAAAATTATTTAAATATTTATTTATTAGTTTGCAAGGAGAGAGAAAGAGAGAGAGAGAGAATGGGCATGCCAGGGCCACCAGCTGCTCCAAACGAGCTCCAGATGCATTTGGCACTTTGTGCATCTGGCTTTACATGGGTACTGGGGAATTGAACCCTGGTCATTAGGTTCTTCAGGCAAGTGCCTTAACCACTGAGCCATCTTTCCAGACCTTTTAATTAATTAATTAATTTATTTGAGATAGGCTCTCGTGTAGTGCACTGTGAAGCTAAGGATGACCTTGAATTTCTGTTCCTCTTGCCTCTACCATGAGAGTGTTGAATGCTAGGATTATAGGCCTATGTCACCACACCTGGTTTATGGACTGCAGGGAATAAAATCCAGGACTTTGTATATTCTAGGTGAGTGCTCTGCCAACTGAACCACATTCCTGCCCCCAGATTCCCCTTCTGGTAGCTGGAGATAATACCTGTTTTCTGCCTTGGGAGCAAAGAGGGATGGGGAGAGGGAAAGAAGGAAGGGGAGGGGGAAAGAGGGAAGGAGAGGGGAAAGAAGGAGGGGGAGGAAGGGAGAACCTTTTTTTTTTCTCAAAATAAGGTCTCACTTTAGCCCAGGCTGACCTGGAATTTACTCTGTGAATTCCCTCCTATCTCTGCCTCCCAAATGCTGGGATTAAGGCATGTGCCACCACGCCCATCAAACCTTTTATTTTTAAGGAACTGTGTGCCACATTTAATAATTAGAAACTGGACTGTATGTGGTAGTAAAGGTTGGATCTTTGTTTTTGTTGTGTTTGGCCATGCTAGCTGAGTCTTATATCACTATATTCTCAGCCTATAGTAGGCTTTTAAAATTTTTAAACTTTTTTTTTTTTTTTTTTCGAGGCAGGGTCTCACTCTAGCTTAGGCTGACCTGGAATTCACTGGAGTCTCAGGCTGGCCTTGAACTCATGGTGATCCTCCTACCTCTGCCTCTGGAGTGCTGGGATTAAAAGCGTGCACCACCATGCCTGGCTTTAAAAAAATTTTTTTAACTTTTTTTTATATTAGAATTGGCTTTTTAAAAGATCATTATTCATTTGCAAATTTTCTAGTTGGCTTGTAAAATAACAGATTTCATCATAACATTTTTTTGCCTAACTGCTGAACCATCTCTCTAGCCCTTGTTTTGTTTTACTTTTTATTGATAGCTTCCATAATCATAGACAATAAACCATTATGATTTCCTCCCCACCCTCCCTCATATTTCTTCCCCCTCTCAGTTTGTGTTTTGTTTCAGTGTCATCATCTTTTCATCCCATAATGTATAGGTATTATTAGGCACTATGAAGTCAAGAATATCAAGGCCATTTTGTTTGGAAGTTTGCAGTGTAAGCAGTCCTACCCTTCTTTTGGCTCTTACAATCTTTCCAACACCTCTTCTGCAATAAACCCTGAGCCTTGGGAAGTGTGATAGAGATGTCTTAGTGCTGAACACTCCACTGTCATTTCTTCTCAGCATATGTTATCTTTTGAGTTATCCCAGTGGTCACCACCATCTGAAAAAAGGGAAGTTTCTCTAGCCAAAAGTGAGAGTAGTGTTATTATATGGGTATGCACATTAAAAAATACTTATATAAGGCAGTTTGGTGGGCATAATGTATGTATTTAGCCAGACAACAACAGGTATTGCTCCCCTAAGGTTCATGACCTCTCCTGCCTAGGCTTTTGACTAAGTGTTCAGTACCAGGCATGTATTCTCTCCCATAGAGTGAGCCTGCAGTCCAATTAGAGAGCAGTGGTTTCCCTCACAATAGATGTGCCTCAGTTGGCACATTTGGCCTGGCTGGCCAGTAAGGCTTGTAAGGTCCACTGCTGTTCACCACCATCATCATAACATTTTCATACATATATGTATACGTACGTCATTGTACTTGGCTCATACCCATACCCCACCACACCCTCCTCTCACTACCTTCCTGTCTTCTTGCCCCCTTATCATATGAATTTAAGGGCTGGGAATATGGCTCATCAGTAAAAGGCACTTGCTTGCAAAGCCTGTCAGCCTAGGTTCATTTCTCCAGTGCCCACATAAAGCCAGATGCACAAAGTGCCACATGTATTCGGAGCTCGTCTCCAGTGGCAAGAGACCCTGGTGCTCCCATTCCTCCTTCCTCTTACTTTTTCTCTCATCCCATCCCTTTCTATCTGTTTGCAAATAAATAAATTTAATAAAGAAATAATAGATGTTGTGAGGGTTAAAGGACCTGGCCTACCTTAATGCCTATTTTAGGCCTTGTGAAGCTTTCTGGGACTGCAATAATGTAATTCCTTGAGTGATTCTTGCTTTGGACTTGTAGGCATTTGTAATCTACCAGTTGCATATTGTCAGCCAAGCACATATGCCAAATATGATTTCTCCCTTAGTGAGACAAATTCCTAAGACAACAACATACCAAAGAATAAAACTAACTTGTTAGTAAAACTAAAATAGCTCATTTTCTCCACATGTAGACAAACAATTCCATGCGATGGATTTCCTTTTTTACCAGCAGGAAGAGTGCATTGAAAGATCAAGTGCTGAGGACTGATCCCAGGCCTCTAACATGCTAAGCTCTTGCTTTACTACACCGAACTTCACCCCCCCCCTGTTCTCTCCAGTTTCTGTTCTTAGTGGCCTCACTTGCATTAGGAATCCCAAATGTTCTCAAAATTGCCTTTTACCAGTTTTCTTCAAGCTTTTCCGATTAAAGATGAGCAAGGAAAGTGGATCTCATATATGTTAACTAATTTAGTACGGATCACCCAAGCTGGAATTTGAACACAGATTATCCTGTTTCCATAGCAATGTGTTCTACCAATTTACATTTGTTTCACTGAATTATGAAATGTGGACATTGACACACAAATGTGAAGAGTTTGTATTATGAAGAGATACAAAATAACTCCCATGGCATATGGCTTATAGTTGATTTAAGAAGATGTGATAAACTGGGCATGGTAGCTTATGCATTTAGTCCTAGCACCCTGGGAGCTGAGGTAGAAGAATCACCTAAGTTCAAGGCCAACCTGGGGCTACAGACTGAATCCCAGGTCAGCTTTGGCTAGAGTGAGACCCTACCTGGAAAACAAACAAAAAAATAGATGTGAGGGGCTGAAAAGATGGCTCAGCGGTTAAAGGTTTGATTCCCCAGTAACCACATAAGACCAGATGCACAGATGTTTACCCATCCATGAGCTGTTGAACACATGTGCTATTTCTACCAGTTCTAGGGTATTACAAATAAGACTTTTGTGAACGTTTAAACACACAGTTAAACACACAGTTATGTGTTGACATGCTTTCATTTCTCTGAGAGAAATACTTAGAACTGGAATTGCTGGGTCACATGGTAAGTATGTGTTTAGCATGTTTAACTTCATTAGAAAGCACCAACCATGTTTCCCAAAGTATTTGTGTAAGTTGGTGTTCTAAGTAGCAATGTTCTAGGGTCCTTGCCAGCATTTTGAATGGTTAAGTTTTTGTGTACTTATTTCATTTTAGTTGTTCAAGCAAATTTGTATACTGTTTCTGGGTTTTACTTTGTACTTCTGTAATGTTAGGCATCTTTCAATGTGCTTAGTTATCATCAACTTGCATTCTTTGATTAAGAAATTTCTAGCTGGGCGTGGTGGTGCACGCCTTTAATCCCAGCACTCAGGAGGCAGAGGTAGGAGGATCACCATGAGTTCGAGGCCACCCTGAGACTACATCGTTAATTCCAGGTCAGCCTGGGCTAGAGTGAGACCCTACCTCAAAAAACCAAAAACATAAAAAATAAAAGAAATTTCTCAAATCTTTTTTTTTTTAATTAAAAAAATAATTCTTGTTGAGGACTTTAGCATATGAACATACTGCAGTCTTTTGGTTTGGAGATAGTATCTCATGTAGCTCAGTCTGGTCTCAAAAGTCACTATGTAGCTGGCAATGATCTTGGACTTCTGATCCTCCAGCCTCCACCTCCAAAGTGCTGGGATTACAGGTGTGTAATCCACCACTTGGGGATCCAGTCCAGGGCTTCCTGCATGCTAGGCAAGCACGCTACCAACTGAGCTATGTCCCCAGACCTCTTGTTTATTTTTTATTGTATCATTTAATCTTTTTTATTTGTTTAATCTTATTGTTTCATTCTGAGTGTGAAGCCTTTATTACATACACACCTTACATATTTTCCCCCACACTATAAGTTTTATTTTCCTCACTGTAAATTTTGAAAAGCAGTTACATTTTATATTTTTTTTAATTTTTAAAAATTTATATACATAAAGATGGTGGTACACACCTTTAATCCCAGCACTCAGATGTAGAGGTAGGAGGATTACCATGAATTTGAGGCCACCCTGAGACTACATAGTGAATTCTAGGTCAGCATGGGCTCGAGTGAGACCCTACCTTTAAAAAACCCTAGTATCTGGCCAAGGTCACTCACCCTCCAGCCAGGCAGCTGGAGAAAAACTTAAACTCTTGAATCTATTGGTGGACATTCATTCAAAGTACCACAAATATGAGCATTAGAAAGATGAGGATGAAATAACAAGAGAAACACTTAAAATAATTTTTTTTAGTTTATGTGTATATGCTTGCTCTTGCTGCCTTAAATGAATGATGTGAATTCAACCCAGGGTTGCAGGCTTTACAAACAAGTACCTTTAACCATTGAGCCATCTTTCCAATGCCACTCCCCCCACCCCCCATAGGGTTTTACTGAATTATGAAATTCATCCCAGGATGAATTCAACCGAGGATGACCTGGAATTTACTCTGTAGTCCCAGGCTGACCTCAAACTCATGGTGATCCACCTACCTCAGCCTCGCAAGTCTGGGATTAAAGTCATTGCTTTTTGTTATTGTTGTTTGTTTGTTTTTTAAAATTACTTATTTATTAGCAAGGGGGAAGAGAGAGAGAGAGAGTATGAGAATGCGAATGAGGATGAATGGGAGCAGGTGTCAGGGCCTCTAGCCACTGCAAACAAACTCCAAACATATGTGCCACCTTGTGCATCTGGTTTTACATGGGTATTGGGGAATTGAACCCAGGTCCTTAGGCTTTATAGGCAAATGTCTTAACCACTGAACCGTCTCTCTATCCCCCTCCCCTTTTTGTTTTTGAGACTGGGTATCACTCTGTAGCCCAGACTGATCTGGAACACCCTGTATAGCCAAAGCTGGCCTTGGACTCCCCTGTGCTAGAACTTCAGATGTGAGCTACCATGCCCAGCTCTTCCAAGAGACTCTCATCTCTTCCTCCTCCTCCTATTCCTCCCATCATTTCTTTCTTGCTCTTTCTTTCTCTCTTTCTCTTTCTTCTCTCTGTTAATCTGTCTCTCCTGTCTTTCTTTTTTTTTTTTTTTTTTTTTTT
>PVHP010005328.1:0-65627 GCA_004024765.1 Zapus hudsonius
CTTTCTTTATTCTTAATTCCTCTCCCCTTCTCTTGAACCAGCTTAATCTTAACCACACTGCCTGTTTCTTGTGTGCTTCACTTGAGCGACCTCTTCTAACTGACGTGCCATTATTTAATGTTACCCCCACCTCAGGCACTTCCTGCCTATCCAACCCTCTCTCCAGGCTTCTGACTCCTCTTTCTCCCTCCAGCTATCTGGATTGCTGGCATGAAGCTATTTCTCAATGCTGGACAGACACCTTTAAAACAACTCCATCACAAAAAATGCACACATTACCAAACAGAATTTACTTTTGGTGTGATTCTATTTTATATAGCTGCATCCGTCCAGAAACCCATACAGTTCCCTGTGTCCCAGTTACTCTGGTGCCCAGCCTGACTCTATACACTGAAGAGGAGCTGGCAATCCTCCTCCCCCAGCAAAGCCACTGGTCCTAACGAGCCCTTCACTTGCCTATCATGGTAGGGGTAAGCTTAGCAGCCTCAATAGCTGTCCCTTGTCTGTCTGTAGAATTAAGTCATAGCCTACTCTTCTATGAAAAGCTCTCTACAGAGCTAAGCATGGTGATCCAAGGCTCCACAGAGGCCCTACAGTTGCTACAAGAACAGCTCGCTTCCTTAGCATCTGTTGTCCTACAGAACCAAAGGGCTTTGGACCTCTTAACAGATGACAAGGGTGGAGCTTGTCTGTTTTTTTTTTTAAATGAGGAGTGATGTTACTATGTAAATCAGTCAGGTAAAGTGGAACTCGAAATACAATCTGAAAACCCTGGCCAACTGACTTCAGGTAAACACATCACCTTCTTCAGGCCCTTGGAGTGTCCTGGGCTCCATATGCCCCTGGCTCTGACCACTACTGGGACCTCTGATGGGAATATGCTTGTTACTCCTCCTGGCCCCTTGTTTTCTGAAGTGTGTCCAGAATCAGGGACACCACCTCACTCACCAAAAATTTAATCAACTTTTACTCACCTCTCCCTCTTCAGTGTCTTACCAGCCTGTCACCGCATCTGAACCTGATTCCATCCCCCGGTTCCTGAGGTGGTTACCTGTAATGATTAGGTTTTGTTGTCAACTTGGATCTTTGTAATTATCTTGGGTGGGTCTATGAGGATGTTTACAGGAAGGCAGCTTCTCAGCATGGGACAGGATGTAAAGAAGCTCAAAGAAGCTAGAAGTAAACATCCTTTCCTGTGTGGGCAGTGCAGGAAGGAAATTCCAGAGACTCAGGAAGCCATTAAGTCTGGGGAAGAGTTATAAGACCCCACCCTAAGGCTATATAAAGGGGAAGAAATTCTCTCCTTGGCCTTCCTACCTGTTTGCTATTGTGTGTGTGGTGTAGGTGATGGGTTTCTCTCTCTGCTTGGACCTGTGGAAGAGGGCCAGTCTCCTTCACTGTTACAGAACTTCCCCTCAATCTGTAGTTTCAATACATACTTTCCTCCCCCAAATTGTGCCTGGTTTGAAGATTCATCCCAGTGGTGTGTGGCTGACAACGACACTACCCATTCCAACCTCTGCTCTTAGAGTCACCATCCTATGGTCAGCAGGAAGCAGTCATTGAGAGATGAACTTCATCCTTTATCCATAATAAAAGGCTGGAAATTTAAGTCAAAACCCAGACCCCAAGATGGAGCCAGGACCCCAAAGTGGAACTGGCCTGGCTGTCCTGGACAGACAAGCCAATGGCAACAAGATCTCTGCTGATACAAATCTCAGAGAGAGAAATCTGTGTCTTGTTTTCCCAAGAGGGTAATTGCCTATCCCCACCCTGGGACCCAGGATGCAAGCTCTAGATAATATCGCCTAAACTCAACCCCTGGACCCCTGACCACAAGCCCTAGCTAAAAGTTAACTAAAAAAATCCCTTGTCTGATAACCTAAGGGCAGTTCCTCTTTTCCTTTACTACCTGTACAGAAAGACCCTCCTGTTAAAAAAAAAAAATCCAAGCCAACTACTCCCAGTCCGCTTTTCTCTGCCCCAGTGAGATAGACCAGCAGCTGGTGCTTTTTCCCTGTTGCATTTTGCTTCAGGGTGGTCTCTCATGGTCTTGGTCATTTTTGAACCTTAT
This sequence comes from Zapus hudsonius, assembly GCA_004024765.1. Classification (NCBI taxonomy): domain Eukaryota; kingdom Metazoa; phylum Chordata; class Mammalia; order Rodentia; family Dipodidae; genus Zapus; species Zapus hudsonius. The sequence continues at coordinate 2,075 of PVHP010005328.1, forward strand.
AGCCATGCATCTGGAGTTCCTTTACAGTGTCTAGAAGCCCTGGTGAAGCCATTCTTTCTCTCTCCTTGGAAACAAATGTATATATATCACAAACAAGACACAAATGCTCCACCCTGGGATCCTGCTGGAGATAGGGAAGATGGATCCAGGGCAGAAAGAGCCAGGAAGCATCAGATGTTAGCATTCCTTTCTGCAGCTTCCGCTTGCATTATGGTTTTTTTTCTATGTCTCCTTCATATTCAAGGCTATTATCTCCAATACCCCAAGAAAATCCTCTGCTCAAGAACTATTGTAATAAAGCTTTATGGCTTCTTTCTGCTGAAGGACACTTTAGAGTAAAAGCCTATGTATGGTTGAATAATCCTAGGTAGATGAGGGGTGAGATATTTCCCAGAAGTCTTTACCTGTTTAATAAAAAGGACATTCCAAGTGGGGCCTGGTGGTACACACCTTTTAGTCCCAGAATTTGGGAGGCAGAGGCAGGAGGATCGCCATGAGTTCAAGGCCACCCACTACATAGTGAATTCCAGGTCAGCCTGGGCTAGAGGGAGACCCTACCTCGAAAACAGAAGAGCAAAAAAAAAAAAAAAAAAAGGACATTCCAACAGACTGTTATCCTATTGTGACAGGGTTATTTTTGGGGAGGGGGGGTTAAAGTGGAAACCCCAAACCTGAACTCTTGTTTGTTTTACTTAAATAATTAAAATAAAATAGGACTGAAAAGGATGTTTATTAATTTATTATATTTATTTGGAAGTCTAGGGGGAGGTGCACCCATGTGGACAGGGGACATCAAAAATATCCATTCCCACCTTTCCCCACCTTCCCCACCCTGGCAGCAGCCTCAGGAGTGGGGAGGGGCAGGGGAGGTTAGTCTGAGAACCAAAGGGTGAGAAATGGAAATAGCCACATGGTCCAAGAGCCTATGGGAAGGCCAAAACCTTACCAGTGGCAAAACTCTCAGATACTAAGAGATGAAAAACCCCACCGAAAGCCTTGTGAGCAGCCTGGCTTTTTATTTTGGGTCTGGAGCTGAGTCCAAAAGAAGCCAGCACACCTGGGTGCAGCATCCAGAAGGGGCTTTGTGCACCTGAGTAAGTCCAGCTCTGTTGCAGCTTTGCTACAGACAGATGAGCAAATAGCCTCGTTTCTTTATGCTCCACTCAGCAGACAGGAATTAAGATTAATATCTTCTTTGGGCCTTCCTGTCTAGCTGCCTCTTCCCTTTCATTGGTTTGCCTCTTAGGTGGGCCCACAGGATCGTTGGTATATTTGCACTAAACAGGTCTTCTTGAAAAGAGAAACTGAGAACACCAACAACCTATGTTCACAAGTGAGTGTAAGTCTGAAGAGATGTCTCAGTGGTTTAGGTGCTTGCTTTTAAAGCCAGATGGCCCTGGTTTGATTCCCCATTTAAAGCCAGATGCACAAAGTGGCACATGTGTCTGGAGTCCATTTACAGTGGCAGGAGGCCTTGGTGTACTTATGAACTTTCTCTCACAAGTGAGTAATGAGATGAGACTCTTCTAAGCAAGATTTTAAAAATATTTTTTCCTCCACTCTTTTCCAGCATTTCATATGATAATGTCAAAGCTTGTCTTTCAAGCTGCTTACATTCAGAAATTTCATCTACTCTCCTTCTAAGAGATTTTGAACTTGGGCAAGAATCCAGTGATGGTCTGGAGCCCTGCATTCACCCAGGGCCACTTTTGTCTCTCCCCTTGACAATGGATGAGTTTAAGGGTGTTGAATCACCCCATGGAATCAGTCCTCATTTGTTTGAGTTCTCTTTTGCTTAGGCCAAAGAAACTTTAAAGTAGCAATACCATCCCTAAGGGGAGCAAGTCTAGAAACAGCAAACTAGTCAACGTAAGGAGGAGGGGAAGAGCCCAGTCCATGGTCATTTGAGAGATACATCACTAAGTTGTCTATATATATATATATATTTTTTTTACTTTTTATTGATGGCTTCCATAATTATAGACCATAAACCATTATGATTCCCTCCCTCTCCTCCCTCATATCTCCTTCCTCTCTCAGTTAGTCTCTGCTTTGTTTCGGTGTCATCATCTTTTCCTCCATTATGTGTAGGTATTATCAGGCACTGCGAAGACATGAATATCAAGGCCATTTTGTGTCTGGAAGATTGCACTGTAGGCAGTCCTTCCCTTCCTTTGATCTATATTTTATTTCACTGATTTGTTAGCAAGCACAGGGTGGAGAAGGGGAGAATGGGCTTGCCAGGGCCTCTTGCCACTGCAAATGATCTCCAAACACAGCGCCACTTTGTGCATCTGGCTTTACGTGGGTACAGGGGGAATCAAGCCTGGGTCATCAGGCTTTGCAAGCAAGTGCCTTTAATAGCTGAGCCATCTCTCCAGCCCTATTATTTATTTTCTTAAAATAGTTAATTCAACCAGAAAAATCACCTCTTCTCAAATAGTTTCTATCAATGAACCCAATATTTATAAAAAAAAAAAACAGAGATTATAAGTGACAGTCTCCTCCTTCCTTCTTAGGAAATGACCTGTGGTACTGGAGCTGATGACAGGAGACAGTATAACCTTTTATAATACACTTCGAAAGCTGATGTTCAGAGATTCCTATGCAAAGAAGTTCCAGGATACTAAGAAATGGCAGTACCAGATGAACACCTATTGCTAGGTCAAAATTTAACCCAAGATAATAACTCCTGTCTTTAAACATTTAGGAGCTCATAGTAAGTAGTCCTGGGTTAACTTATTTTCTTTTTTGGGGGGAGGTGGGGTGTTAGAAATAAGATCACACTCTAGCCCAGGCTGACCTGAAACTCACTCTGTAGTCCTAGGCTGGCCTCAAACTCACAGGGATCCCCCTGCCTCTGTGTGCTGAGTGCTGGGATTAAAGGTGTTTGCAACCATGCCCTAGCCTTCTGTGTCTTCCTTCTATGCAAAGACCTAAAAAAGATCAACATTTCTCTCTTGCTTGTATTGTTTGTTTTCGGACAGGGTCTTTCTGTGGTGTCTGGGCTGGGCTGGTGCTGGTAATATTGTCCTGTTCCAGAGTTCTGGGAGTCTAAGAATATTCTATCTCCCTCTGCTTGATTCCTTGTTTTTTACTTGGAATTCACTCCTTACATCATATTTGACTTTTAGTAACATTAAATAGTTGCTACCAAAACATTAAATCTATTATTACCTATTAAAACAAAAATCACTAAAGGGCTGGAGAGATGGTTCAGTGGTTAAGGTGTTTGCCTGAGGTGCCTAACAACCTGGGTTCAATTCCCTAGTACCTATATAAAGCCAGATGCACAAAGTGGTGCATGCATCTGGAGTTTGTATGCAGTGGCAAGAGGTGCTGGCGCACCCATTCTCTCTGTCTCTCTCCTTGCAAAGAAATAAATAAACTATTTTTTAAATTTAAAAAACACAATGTGGGGGGGGAGGCGGTGAAAATCAGAAAAGAAAAAGTTTACTAGTAGCCTGAAGTCCTAAAGCAGGGGTTATAGGTCTGAATCCAATGATGTAGGCTGTTTGGATAAAAGTTATTGATCTAATAATGTTTTCAACTTTTCAAAGATGGTGAAGACAAAAAACAAAGAATTTGCAACACACTGGCCTGCCAGGTTAAAAATAGTTCCTACTTCTGCTCTCCATTGTCTTCTTTCTTGGCTTGATATTTAGAAATATGCTCTACAGATTACTAAAGTTAGCTGTCATTTTCAAATCAGTTTATCTTTTTGGTCTAAAAAATGCTTTAGGATTATTCCTTGGAATTTTCTTATGGCGCATCGGTTAAAAGTACTTGCTTACAAAACCTTAGGACTAAGGTCAGTCCCCCAATACCTATCTAAAGCTAAATGCACAAAGCGACACATGCATCTAAAATTCGTTTGCAGTGGCAAGAGGCCCAGGCATGCCCATACTCCTCTCTCACAAATAAATAATTTTCATAGTGATTATACATTTTTATTATTTTATAACTTAAAAGTTAGCTATGATTCCCTTCTGCCTTCAGGACAATGTGCAAATTAGTCAGTCTCGAAGGCTATTAGAGCTTTCCACAGTTGTTTTTTTCTTTTAATTTTTCCTCCCAGGACTTCTTCGCATAGACTCCATGGGGATTAACTTTGTGTATTCATCATCATCCAGATATAAGTTGCTGTTTCCTAAATCCACTCATACAGACCAATCACTCATCCTGGAGACACTCCAGAAAGTTCCACTAAAAATAAAATGAGCTAGTGGCAAACTGTTGATAATCTGTGCCTCAAGAGGTGACAAACCGTTTATATGTAAGTCTCATTTCACTTGGTGACAGCTTCATCTCAAGGAGCAGAGAGCTAAGGACATGGGACAAGCCTTCATGTGCCAGGCCTGGTGCTATGACACAGCCTAACCCTTGTCCTCAGAGGACGCCAAAGTGGAGTTCCAGCAAAGTAACTTAAGCAGCTCTTTCAGAAGTCCTCAGCTTCCCATTGCCTTACATTCAGTAAGCTTTATTGGGAATGAAAGACTCATTAAATCAAAACCTGGCCACCTGATATATTAACCAAAAATCGTAGTATAAAAGCAATGATTAGCATACAGCAGGCAGGGTAAAGGGAGATGGGAACTTCCTGCAGGAAGACAGGGGCCGGAGAGATGGCTCAGCAGTTAAGGCACTTGCCTGCAAAACCTACGGACCAAGGTTTGATTCCCAGTACCTACATAAAGCCAGATGTGTGTCTGGAGTTCATTTGAAGTGGATAGAGACCCTGGTGCACCCATTCTTTCTCTCTCTCTCTCTCTCTCTCTCTCTCTCTCTCTCTCCCCTCCCTCCTCTCTCTCTCTCTCTCTGCTTGCAAATAAATAACTTAAATATTTTTTTAAAAATAGGGGAAGCCCTTGTGGCAGTTTAGAAATGAATGAACTACTTTACAATGTTTTTTTGCTCTGTAATCACCATGGGATGCATTAGACACAAGCAATAGTTCACAAGTTCATAGTTCGTAGTTCAAACTTCCCAGGCACAGGTCTCAGCTCTGGCATCTCCTAGCTTGAAATAAGCAAGCCGTCCCTGGGGCAGTTTCTTCAGGGGTAAAGTGAGCACAAATACCACTCCTTCACTGGGCCATCGTGAGAAATAAATGAGAAAAGCTGAAGTGTTTGTTTTGGCTTTCTGTCTTCATGAAGTCAACAAAAAGCTTCACCCAGTGAGATATGACAAGTCTCATAGAAAGTGATATCTTCCAGGTCCTGGGATTCCATCAGCGGGGCAGAATGGGAATGAAGTACAGTTAGTGGATCATATCCAGGTCATTTGAGGGATGTCCATGTGGCCCTTTAGAGGGTCTGTATTGCAGTGGTATATTTTATATATACATGTATATATCTATCAAATACAGTGAAAATATAAATGCAGTCACTTTAAGAGGCCCTGATATCCAAGCCAAGGAAAACTTGAATCATAACTTTCCTCTCACATCTACTCACCTTTCTTCCTAGAACATCTCCTCCTCCTTAAAAATCTGGAACCTTCTTTATCTCCCAGTCTCTCCTCCAGTGCCTCTGTGACCTCTTTCGCACACTCCCTTGCTCCAGAAGCTCATAGAAAGGACTGTTTCTTTGTATTCTTCAGATTTTCCAGTATCATCTCTCCTCTCTCTCTGTCTCTGTCTCTGTCTCTGTCTCTCTCTCTCTCTCTCTCTCTCTCTCTCTCTCTCTCTCTCCCAGGAACTAACCTACTCAGGAAGGAACAGAAGTGATCCCCACTCATACTGACTTCAATCCAAAGGCCCATATTTCCTTTGTTTATACCCTGTCAGTTGACACCCAGCGGTAATCTCTATTTTCTATGAACCGGTCACTGCTGTGGCTAACTCATTTCTTCAGGTGTGAGAAAATTTCATTTCTACTTGTTCCAAGCACATCTTCCTTCCCAGTGTCAGTCTGGTGTGGTGGACATTAGATAGAGAACATACAGCACTTTGAAATTGCTTAGAAAATTGCAGACAAATGGACAAAAGAGATGAGAATTCTGAGATAGGGTGAGTCCTGCTTTTGTTTTTTCTGCCTGTTTTGCTATCAAGGAAGGAGATTCATGATTTGGGTGTAAGCAGTGCTCCAGCAAGGTCACTCACATCATTTATAAAAATAAAAATCTCTATGGCCAGCTCCAGGCTACAAAACACATCTCTAAATGTTCTACCCAATAACGGTAGGCTGCCATGGCAGAAATTAAGTATCATAAGATGCCCTTTATCATAGAGCTGCCTGAGAGTGTTCTTCACAAAAGTACGCAGCAGCATAAGAAAGACACAGTGAGACAGAGGCAGAGAGACATAAAAGCCACAGTGCAAGATCAGAGTTCTTTCTGGGAAGACTAAATCTTTATATGCATGATGTTTAATTTTATGTGTCAACTGGTTTAGGCTAAGGGATTCCCAGAGAGCTGCTAATACATTCTTTCTCGGTGTGTCTGTGAGAATCTTTCTACAAAAAAAATCAGTGGAGTGAAGAAAATCTCCATGTCTGCCTCACAAATTTATGCCATCAGAATCCAATCTGTTGAAGACCTGAATAGAACAAAAAGGGTAATCCCCCCCCCCATCATGGTTTGATCCAGATGTCCCCCACAAACAAATGAATGTGTTTTGAATGCTTGATTCCCAGCCGATGGCAGTTTGGGAATTAGAACTTCACTGGAGCTGTGTTGTTGTTGGTTGGCTTATGGGGTTATAAGCCAGCTTCCCCTTGCCAGTGTTTGGCACACCTTCCTGCCATTGTTTGCAGTGCTGTGGTGAAGGTGATGTCCACCCCTCTGCTAATGCCATCATTTTCCCTGCCATGATGGAGTCTCCCCTAGAGTCCATAAGCCAAATAAACCCATTCCTCCACAAGCCACTTTTGTTTGAACTAGAATGCTGACCACAACAGTTTTGGTACCAGGAGTAGGGTCTGTTGCTGCTAGAACCCTGATCTTGTCTCTTTGGGTCTTTTGGAAGTGATCTGCAAGAGGAATATGGACGTATTGGAAACCTCGTCCTAAGAGATGCCTTGCAGTGCTGTGAGAACAAGAGTGTTTATTTCTCCAGACAGCAAACCTGCTTGAAGAAGTCAACCTTCTAACAGGAAGGGGATCCCATAGGAGTGCGCAGGCTCCTTTTAAGCCACAGGAAGGGCATAAATCAGGGAGTACTGTCTCCTGTAAATGATTGGTTGTTGTTATTTTAGAGTACAGTTGGCTCTAGAGGATTGGTTGTCACTTAAGGGGCGTTGCTAATCTCCAGGCATGTGTGGGCATGTCCGGGCAATCCGGGGCAAGATTAAGACATCTGATTTTGGACTAGAGTAAGGGGCTCTCTCTGATTGGCCGGCCTTAGTGACTGCAGACTTGTGGCTTCTCCAGGAACCAGTTTGGACAGTTGTAGTTAACTGAAACTCAGTCCTAGTGTCTTGGGAGGGTTACCTTGAGCCTGTCATGGCGACAATACTGTCCTCTCACCTGACAGGTGAATTGAGATACTATCAAAGGGGACGGAAGGAATTGGGGGGAGGAGGAATGGGAGGGTGGGGGTGTAGCGGGAACTGGGCACAGCCAGTGAACACCTGGGGCTTCACCACAGCACTTCCCCAGAGTTCCTGTCTCAGAATGCCAATAAATTGGACAACTCTGACAGAGAGTATTTTCTTATCACACACGTTTATTCTAGATTAGAGTCAGTTTAGGGGAATTGGGAATGGGATAGGGGAAACAGCCCAACCACTACCTCCAGAAGCCAGTGTGGGGAGAACACGTGGGAGAGGTTTTAACAAAATCTATGCTGTTCAGCTAAACATGCAGGAAAAGGAAAGATCATGAGAAGGAAAGGTTCATGTGGAAGAGAAATCAAGCCCCTCAGTCCCTAGAGATTCAGAGGTCCTTCTTCTAGGACACCATGTGGAAGAAGAGACAGAATTATCTGTTCAGTATTTCCTGCCCTAAGTGGGCAGGGAGACCGGTAGATGGCTCATACCTGACCAATCAGTTTTAGCACCTAGGTTTGAGCTCTAGATAGACACCTCCCACTCAAGGGGAGGGATCTATGGAGCTTGCCTGAAACTGTCAAAGGGGGACTTATACAATAAGCTAAACCAATAATGAATCGATGCCATAAAATCCTTACTTTCATACAGTAAGCTCTTGAGGAAGATGTGGGCATCGCCTGGTAAGAGGGGCCATGAATAGATTGGGAGGAAGCCTAACCTCATGAAATTTTTTTTTTCGAGGTAGGGTCTCACTCTAGTCTAGGCTGACCTGGAATTCACTATGTAGTCTCAGGGTGGCCTTGAACTCACTGCAATCCTCCTACCTCTGCCTCCCGAGTGCTGGGATTAAAGGCGTGCGCCACCATGCCCGGCTTCATAACCCCATGAAAAATTGATCAGACCTGCAACTCCCTGTCTCAGTCATTAGTTCCTTCCCACACTGAGCTGTTGATCAAAGAGACCCATGAGGTCCCCAAAATAAGATGGGCTTCTTTCAAAGCTCTTGAATACCAGCCCCAGGCCAAAGGTAAGACCCTGTTTTTGAAGATACCACAGAGTATCATCACACAATTAGAGATCCTGCTAGATCCAGAATGGTAACCAGCTCCAAGGTGGCAGCTTGTGTAGTGCTGGAAGGCACCACATTAGCTGACAGGGGAAATCAGTCGATGATATTAGGAGAAAGTAGAGACCACTGATATACAATACGGATGTCAGACTGATGTCACCAGAATGCTGATCACACTGCTATATGGAAGAGACAAGCAAGTTAAGAAGTGTTCATCTGTGCAATAGTAACTCTAAACCAAGGAGGGCAATCAATGGCTTACTGATTGGCTAAGAGATCTGCTCAGTGACAAGGAAGCCTTTACTGGAACTGGGATCCATGGCAAAATCTTATGGTGACCAAGAACCTGGGCTCCAAAGGGAAATTCTCACTACCAGAGAGCTACAGAGAGGCTACTACACCCATTAGAATCTTGCCAAATTAGCAATGTGTGTCTCATTTAACCCATACTGATCTCACTCTCTAGTGGAGATTCTGTTTGTATTTTTCAGAAGGCAGCGAGAACTGTGGACAACTCAATTCCACCAACAAGACATGGGACGATGGCTGACATCCAGGCAGGAGATGAACCACCCCTTACCTATCATCATATAGGGCCCAAATGAAACCTGTGAGAAAGTGATGAGATAAACCTACCACCACAGCAAGTCAGAAAACCTATGAAAGGTCAATGGAGACAGACACCAATGATACCCAAGACAACCCAAAGCAGAAGTCCAGAGATACTTAAGTTCTCAACAATAAAGAAGGCTTAAAACTCGCCCACCATGACTAAGGGAACTGAACAGAAGAGGGGGCAGAAAGATTGCAAAAGCCATGGTGGGGGAGAATATCCAGAGACATTGCCCCCTTCAGTAACAACACACAAAGGAGAAAAAAACTGGTTCCCTCTTGTGTAATTCATAAGTCCCCACCCCATACTTTATCCAGTAAGCCCACCAAGGAGGCCCTCCAGTGGGTTGGGGATAGAAAGAAGGAAAATGGGGGTACCATCACAAGATTTGCTTATACAATATATCTAATTACTGACAATAAAGAGGATATTTTTTAAAAGTAAAAAATACATTGTTGGGAGGTAATTTATAGTACAGTGGGAAGTCTCTGCTATAAGTCTTGGATGTCATATAATGGCATTTTCAGCCTGTGGATTGCAGAGACCCAGGGATCTGTTTGTACATTCCAAAAAGAATTTTATCCCTGTAGTCACAGGATTTTGGACCTAACACAGAGATAGGCAATGAATAGCTATTAAGGTAGGTAAATATAGTTCAAATTATTTTATTCCAGACCTGCAACCTTCTAGCACTTCATAACCGCAGCTATTCTAATCAATCAATCAGTAACAGAATCTGTTTTTTTTCCCTAAAAACTTTCATTCAAAGCATGGCATTTTGTGCATGCAGAGGCCACATCTTGTCTTGTGTCCTACATTGACAGGAAGTCCCCTTTCTAGTGTCTGGTAAAGATGACATTAAGCCAGCAGGAGAGCAGCAGCAGATCCTTGTTTGAAAATCAAATCAAAGTAAACGCATGTATCTTTGTGCCGATTAATCTCAATGGTCAACTTCATTGAACCTAGAGTCCTGGGAGACTATAATCTCTAGCTATGTCTGCCAGGGAGTTTCTGGATTAGGTTAATTGAGGTCCGAAGGCCCACCCTAAAGGAGACTGTGAGCTGAGCACCTGCATTCATGTCTGTCACCAGCAGCCACATGCTTCCTCACCATGATGAGGGCTGTTCTGTCCAATTGAAGCTGCTTGAGTTGTTTTTGTTAATTATATGCAGTATGAAAAGTAACTAATTACAACCCATTATGCCTGTATTAATATGTTTTAGCTCATTTAATATTTTTTTAATTGGTGCACCGTTCCTGGAGGTACTGAAATACCAGATTGATGTGTGGAGTGGATGGAATAAGGTCCTTGTTGTGGTCATCTTTCTAGTTGCTGTGCAGAAAGAACCCAAACAAAAGTGGCTTGTGGAGGAATGGGTTTATTTTGGCTTATGGACTCGAGGGGAGACTCCATCCTGGCAGGGAAAACGATGGCATGAGCAGAGGGGTGGACGTCACCTCTGCCACAGCACTGGAAACAGCGGCAGGAAGGTGTGCCAAATACTGGCAAGGGAAAGATGGCTTATAACCCCATAAGCCCGCCTCCAACAACACAGCTCTAGCGAGATTCTAATTCCCGAACTGCCATCAGCTGAGGATCGATCACTGAGAAAATATTCATTTGTTTGTGGGGGACACCTGGATCAAACCATGACAGTCCTATTTCAACTCCTAGCTCCAAAAATCCATTTACTAGATTGCTTAATTTTGAAACATATATCCATTCTAGATTTCTATTTTTGGCATGTAATTTCCAGACTTCGTGAGGCTAATAAACCCAAAAGCTGCAAAGCAGGGACCCTATGGTTTCATTCATGGCTTCACAGCAGCTGAGTAATATTTCACCCATCAACATGTTATGGAGGATGGAGGAGCAAAAGAAAGACATGAAAATAGAAGAGGGGACAGTTAGAAAGAAGAGGGAGTTCAGTGCTGGGGGTCAGGAGAGGGAACGAAGGAAGGTGGTGGGATGGGATTATGTAATTTAAAAAAAATGGGCTGGAGAGATGGCTCAGTGGTTAAGGCCCTTGCCTCCAGTGCCTAAGGCCCTGGGTTCAATTCCCCAGGACCCACGGAAGCCAGACCCACAAGGTGGTGGCCCTGATGCTCTCTCTCTCTCTCTCTCTCTCTCTCTCTCTCTCTCTCTTCTTGAAAATAAATAAATAAAATATTAAAAACAAAACAAAACCCAGAATAGCTCTTCCTCCGTTTTAGCACTGACCCTTGAGGAAAGAGATGACCCAGCCCTCAACCCCCTGTTAGACCCCTTTGGGGTCTTTGAAAGATGGCCCACCCCACTCAATCCCCCAAACACAGGAAGAGACTGATTCCTCTTACTCCATTTTTTTTTGAGAAGGGTTTCCCTCCTGCCCACTGAATTCACTATGTTAGTCTCAGGGTGGCCTAGAACTCACAGTGACCCTCCTACCTCTGCTGCCCGGTGATGGGACTAAAGGCCCAGCCTCTTCACTTTTTAAGGAACACATTGCTAATTAAATTATGATTCTTCTAATTCAATGGGAAGGAAGTCAGTAGTCATAGCCAGTTCAGGGTCGTAGCTTACACTGCTGTCGCTTACTGATTCATGATGACATCTGGGCAGAAATTCAGAAAATAGACAAGGTACAGAGATATAAGCAGGAATTCCATCAGGGACATTTATCATCATTCCTCAGGATTTATTTAAGCAAGATCTCCCCTCATCAGTGACACAAGTTACATTTCCAATCTACCTGTTGATCCCCAGGTGTTATTAAGTGGAGATCTAAGAGGGGTGTCTGGCATTTTCTGAGCCCTTGTGAGTAACAACTACACTGTGTCTATTGCACAAGGATAGCAGGTGAAAACAGTTGCGATGTCCATAAAAGCTTGCAGAGCAAGGCAGATGGTCTTCTGAGCATTACAATATTCTGTGACCCACATAAAAGAGTGGCCTGTTTTCACTTACTCCTCTTTGTTTTGAGAAAACACAAAGTTGGCCTCTTTGGGGAGAAAAGGACTTAATGAGATTGGACCACATTGTTCCAACTGAGCGATTTCAAAGGACAGGGCTTTGGGGATTTGGAACAACGGGTACACTCTCCTTGCCTTGTTCTGGCTAAACATAGAAAACAGCCTCGCCTTTAATGACCATCCCACATACTGAAAACTATAAACTCAAGTCACTACAAATAAAACCATGGCAGTGAGCCCAGATGCCCTTAGGCATGGTACAGCCCAACTTACCAGGGAGTCATGGTTGGAGTTGGGACTGTCCATTAGAAACAGAACAAAGACTAAGACCAAAATGTCTCTGCTTCATTGAATTCACTAGCAACGGGAATGACCATGAATTTCAGAGCCCCAGCATTCCAGACAGAACCCTGTGACTGATAGGCTCTCACCCTCATCAGCTAATTTCATGTGAAACTTTAGTTGAGACCATCAGACAGATATGATGGTCCCAAACACAATAGATTAGAATTCTATCCAACTAGGTCGGAGTCATTTGGGTGGGCAGACTTTCAGAGAGGTTTGATGTCTTCGTTGTTATTTACAGTAAATGACTTTGGCTTCAAATTAGCACATTATTATGTACCTGTCTACACTTCTTCTGGCCTTAAAATACCAATACCATTGATGACAATAAAATTTAAATATTAATTTGCTACAGTCTGGAAAAGACAAAACAGGATGGGTAACCAACCAGAAACATACAGGACTTCCTGGAAGAAAAATCAGGTCTAAAATTTGTAGCTTTAACCCTATTTGGAGTCAGCTGTGGTGGGGCACACCTTTAGTCCCAGCACTAGGGAGGCTGAGCAAGGAGGGTGGAAAAAAGTTCAAGGTGAGCCAGGGCTAGAGTAAGACCCTGCCTCAAAAACAAAACAAAATCCTATTTGGAAACTGGGCATGGTGGCGCATGCCTTTAATCCCAGCACTCTGGAGGCAGAGGTAGGAGGATTGCCTTGAGTTTGAGGTCAGCCTGAGACTATAGAGTGAATTCCAGGTCAGCCTGGGCTAGAGCGAGACCCTACCTCGAAAAACGACAAAAGAAAAGAAATCCCATTTGGAAAGTTAGCTAAGAGCTGAGCCTGAAGCTCAGAGATGCTGCCCGGGGCACAGGTGCTCTGTCTCTCTGCCAGCCAGTCCATCTAACCCACAGCCTGACTTGGTTTAATTGGAACATTTCCAGGTGCTCTAGCTAGGTGGATCCCTCAAAACCCTAAATTACACACTGGGCGACACAGCTGACTGGGTTCCTAAAGCCTCTCAGAGACAAAGCACTTGGCACCAAATCTTTTATTTCTATTTTATTTTATTGTTTTTGGGTTTTCGAGGTAGGGTCTCACTCCACCTCCAGGCCTCCTGGAATTTTCTTTACAAGTCTCAGGCAGATCTGGAACTCACTGCAATCCTCCCCCTGTCTCCCAAGGGCTGTGATATAAAGGCCGGCCACCAAAAATTAATGACCAAAAGAATGAATGGGCAAGTCAACATCTCAGGGACACTACCAGGTGTTCCTGTGAACAGGGCCTAGGGTGTGGTGTCATCCAGAAGGCATCCAGGCGGGACAACCCACGCCATCCATCAGATAAGAGAAAGTGGCTTTGTCCCACAGGTAGGAGCACCAATCACATGCCTTCCAGGACAGGCTTGGTGACCCAGCAGAGCAGGGAGGCCCTCAGGGCCCGCAGAGCCACCCAGCCCGTGGGCTTGGTCCTTGGGTCCCTCTCCATCCCCGAATCCCACGCAGAGCCGTCCTCGCCCCTCGTGCTGATTGACAGGCGGCACAGCCACTCCCAGCAGCCTGGCCATCGAGATTAGCCAATGGGAGTGGAGGGGCGGGGCGGCGGCGGGGGTCAGGTGCAGGGCGCCCGGGCTGCGCGCAGGTGAGCCCCGCGCTGCGCAGCGGAGGACGCGCCCCGAAGACCCCCAGGCTCGCGTGCCCCAGGCCCAGGCCGATCGCCCCATCGCCCGGAGGGTGAGTGCAGGGGGTGGCTGCTGCAACGCCGACCCCCAGGGACCCCCAGCCCCGGCCATTGCAGCGAGCACCTTTCCTGGTTGAGACCCTTCTCGGTGACTGGGGTTGGGACCAGGCGCCACGCCCCCTGCCCCTCCACCCTCTCCTGCCCTGTGACTGGTGCCCACCCCACCCCCATCCAGACTGCCAGGGTCGTGTGGAGGGGTCTGTCTGGGTGGGGAGGGGGCTGGCCGGGGAAGATCTGCACCCAGATCCAGGGATTTCCAAGGGCTTTGGGCAGGGTTTGTGCCTGAAAAGAAAGATGGGTGTCATTTCTTTCAGCCCCACCCCCACCCGTGCAGGGTGCTTTGTGTCATCAGCGACATGCGTGGGTTTCTCTGGGCCTGGCAATGTTCAGACAGCGCTTAATGCCTGCTGGCTTCTGTTTCCTTGGCTCCAACCGGTTGTCCCTAGTTAACTGCGATGACGGAGCTTATTCTCTAAAATGAAAATCAGGTGTTCCACGTCATTGAATGTTCTTAGCATTACGTTATATTTGGTTGAGAATAGCTTTCCCTGTGTTAGGCAGATAAGAGAATAAATGAGGAGTAGGGGTGGATAAAGAATGTTTTCTCAGACACATTTGCAGTTTCCTGTATTTATTCCCCATATTGCAACTTTGTTACTGTTGCCTCCAGGTTGAGAAAAAAAATTGCCATTTAAGATGCAGTATCAATTTAAGCTTGGAACCGTTGTCATCAAGCAAATGCCTAAAACAACTTCAGTTTAAGAAATTTCTAGTTTTGGTGAAGCTACAAGTGTAAAAAGTCTCAACTATTACCCCCAAGCTTTACTTCTTTCAACAAGACAATAAGATAATATGACAGGGTCTGTTTTTAAGGTATAAGAATGTATTCCATATATTCAAATTAGGAAGGTGTCAGAAGTTGACTTCAACAGATTTCTTTGTACAAAGAGGGGTTAGATTCAAATTGACTGTTTTTTTCTGTCCTCCAGGATGGACAGAAAATGGGCAAGACAAAAGAGCTTTGCCTGCTATGCAAACCTGATGAAAGCTGGGGAAAATTATGACTGTTTATGCGTTGGCTTTTTAAAATATATTTTTATTTTTAAGCAGAAAGGAGGGTGTCAGGGCCTCTATCCACTGCAGATGAATTCCAGATGCATATGCCACTTTGTGCATCTGGCTTTATGTGGACACTGGGGAATTGAACTTGGGTCATTAGGCTTTGCAGGCAAAGGTTTTAACTGCTGAGCCATCTCTCCCTTGCTTTTAAATACAGTAAAGCTTTTTACGGATATATGCATATGTTTTAATCAAGCAACGTTAATTCAAAGAGATTGAATCCTGGCAAATGCTTTTTCCTCCACATATCATTGATAAGATTAACTGCCAACATTGTAACACTAGCATCAGGAAAATCAAATTCAGCATTACGTCTCTATACTCTGTTTAGAATCTATTCAGTACAGAAGCCTCTGATTTGATTATTGAAAAAAATGAAAACAGATTATATTTCACAAACATCTTTGAAACCAAGTTCCTGTACTTCACTTTGTCTCATGCTATCTCTTGCCATGATGAACCAAGCACAGAAGCGGGCTGGAGAAGAGAGTGTGTCCATCTGGCATGTATGTGATGTTATATTGTTATTGGATTTGCTAATGACACTCCCTTTCCTTGTAGCTCTATTTTTGTTTTTTTTTAAAATGTGCTTATTTATTTGTAAGCAGAGGGGAGAGAGAGAGAGAGAGAGAGAGAGAGAGAGAGAGAGAGAGAGAGAGAGAGAGAGAGAGAGAGAGAGGAAAAGAATTGATACGCCAGGGCCTCTTGCCACTGCAAATGAAGTCCAGATGTATGCACTACTTTGTGCACCTGGCTTTGCATGGGTGCTGGGGAGTTGAATCCAGGCTGTCCGGCACCTTTAATGCGAGTCATCTCTCCACCCCCACCCTCTAGTTCTTCTAATCATAATAAGTTTGGACAGAGACATTTGACGACATAATATACTCTGATAATCCTGACAATGTTTCTGAAAAGTTGCATGTAAATCATATTTTTAAGAAATATTTTTGCCAGGCATGGTGGCACATGCCTTTAGTCCCAGCACTGGGGAGGGAGGCGTAGGTAGGAGGATCGCTGTGAGTTCAAGGCTGCCCTGAGACTACATAGTGAATTCCAACTCTGCCTGGGTTAGAGCAAGACCCTACCTTGAAAAACAAAACAAAAAAATTCTTATTTTCAAGTAGAGAGAGAGAGAAGATAGAAGAGAGACAGACAGAAAGAATGGGTTGCCAAGGCCTCCAGCCACTGCAAAAGGACCCCAGATGCATGAGCCACCCTGTGCATCTGGCTTTATGTGGGTACTGGGGAATCAAACCTGGGTCTTCAGGCTTTGTAGGCAAGTGCCTTAACCACTGAGCAATCTTTCCAGCTCTGAATTGTATTTTAAAATGTTATTGGGCAGCTCACATAAAGAATTTCTTAAAATAATTCCTTTGAGGAATATTGAATATATTCTTGGGAAATGAGAAGGTTTTAAAAGGCAACTCACACTTTTAGCCCAGGTCTCTTGTTTCAGATGGAGTTCTGTAATGACTCTTCTGCACTACACGGGATGGAGCTGGGATAACCAGACCAGTCATGGCTGCCATTAACCTCTTTATGGTTCTATTACAGATTCTCTTACACTGAACTGATTAAAGGACTTTGAAAATGACCCCAAAGCTTCTCCTGGTGTCCTGCACACTTGCTGCCCTAACTCTTTCAACGACATTTTCTCTCCAGCCAGACAAGCTGAAGGTTCTTCTAGTTTCATTTGACGGATTCCGTTGGGATTACTTAAATAAAGTCCCAACACCTCACTTTGATCTTGTCATGAAGTACGGTGTTCACGTGAAGCAGGTCACTAATATTTTTATTACGAAGACCTACCCTAACCATTACACTTTGGTCACTGGCCTCTTTGCAGAAAGTCATGGGATTGTAGCCAATGACATGTTTGATCCAATTCTGAACAAATCTTTCTCCTTGGAGCACATGAACATTTATGATTCTAGGTTTTGGGAAGAAGCGACGCCAATATGGATCACAAATCAGAGGGCAGGACACACCAGTGGTGCAGCCATGTGGCCTGGGACCGATGTAAAGATACATTCAAGCTTTCCTACTTACTATATGCCTTACAATGAGTCTGTCTCTTTTGAAGATAGAGTTGCCAAAATTATTGAATGGTTCACATCAAAAGAGCCCATTAATCTTGGTCTTCTCTACTGGGAAGACCCTGATGACATGGGCCACCAATTAGGACCTGACAGTCCACTCATGGGACCTGTCATTTCAGATATCGACCACAAGTTAGGTTACCTCATAAAAATGCTGAAAAGGGCAAATTTGTGGAATAAAGTCAACCTAATCATCACAAGTGATCATGGAATGACCCAGTGTTCTAAGGAAAGAGTCATAGAACTTGACCAGTATCTGGATAAAGACCACTATACCCTGATTGGCCACTCACCGGTAACAGCCATCTTGCCGAAAGAAGGTAAGTCTGAAGGAATGCCGAACAAGCCTAGATCTGCATCTGCCTGTGTGTAAAGAGCAGGGAATTCTGTCACTGTCTTTACAGTACATTGTGTCTTGGTATTGTCCTGGGATTTAGTCCAGAGACTCTGAAAAAGAAAAGTCTTTCAGATCCAGTCTAATTTTCCCCCCTTTTCCTGGAATAATAGAATTTAGGCTCTCTGTATGTTTGTGGCAATATGTTTTAGCTATTTTGGAATCAGAATATGGTGACTATCACCTCCATTTTCAGAAAAGCAGATGTAAAGACATGCACCACCTTTGAATACAATTACAGTGATTTCATGGAAGCCTTTAACATACCCTTAATCTGGACGTGCTTAATAAACAGCAGACACCAGAGTTTATGGAAGGAGAAAGCTCTGTGGTCAAATCTGACATTATCTATATGTCAGAAGATTCTAATAATACCTTGAACTTCTAGTAAGCCTCTGCTGGTACCTTCATATCAAACCCATCACCTTGGCATTTTCAATACAGGTCAAGGTTTACCATCCTGAGGTCATAGAAACCATGGTTCACTGCATACCTAGTAGGGTTGCTCTTAGCTATTGAAGGGGACAACAGATTTTGAAAAGCCGGAATAGCTCACAAAGGGGACCGTGTCCTTCACAGAGGAATTAACAAGATTTATATGAAACAGTGAATGTCAAAAGTATGCACATGTGCCTACATATAGAATTTTCAACAAATAAGTCACGTTAATCCATCAGCTTTTCCCTTAGACACCTGGAATGGTGTTGTCGTGTTGGGATGTGAGAGGCAGGGGCACATCCCAACAAGTTGACTTGAGAAACAAGAGTTAAAGACAGCTTTTGCTGGGGCGTGGTGGCACACACCTTTAATTCCCACACTTGGGAGGCAGGGGTAGGAGGATCAGTGTGAGTTCAAGGTCAGCCTGAGACTTCTTAGTGAATTCCAGGTCAGCCTGAGACCCTACCTTGGGGGAAAAGAGAGGGAGGGCAGTGGTTTTCCATCTCCTCTCTAGTCTTTTCCCAAGCCACGCTCTCCACTTCCCATCTTTTCTTCCATGAGGTTCTCTCTCTACGTACCAGCTATTTAACCTGGCTCTTTACTGTTGTCTGGGCATCACAATACCTTAGTTTTCCATAGTATCATTAATTTCCATAGTATAATTAGAGAGATGTGTATATCTATGTGCATATTTAAGTCTTTAAAGGAGAGGTTACTGGTTCTATTAAAAAACCTCTTTTCATCCTGTAAGAGAATTTACTTAACGACAGAAATGATTGAGGCTGGAGTCCTGCTCTATCTGGCTGCCTCTCCTTCAGCCTGATGGCTTTTTCCTCAGCAAGGAGTGTGGGTGCGCTGCTCTGAATGATGCTCCCCCTTCTCTGTAGGTAAATTTGACGAAGTCTACAAAGCCCTGGCAGATGCTCACCCTAATCTCACTGTGTATAAAAAGGAGGAGATTCCAGAACGGTGGCATTACAGATACAACAACCGAGTTCAACCAATCGTCGCCGTGGCTGACGAAGGGTGGTATATTTTACAGAATAAGTCAGATGACTTTCTGTGTGAGTATGTCATTGTATTTCTCCCCATTCTGCATCGGTTTTTGCTAACCTGGCGGCTCTGGATTATCCAGCAGTTTACTTACTGATGCATTGATTGTTACGTTTCAATGTGGAAGGAACCACGTTGTATCTAGATATGCTCTTTATACATTGGTCCTTGATATGTACTATGAAATACATAAGGCTGAGAGCATAACTTGGCGATATGAATGCTGGTCTAGCATGTGTGAAGCCCTGAGTCGGATCCCTAGCATTATCACAAAAGAAATGTATAAATACACCTCGTTAGTTAGAACTGAGTTCCTGTGCTCTCCTGGGTTTTTTTTTTTTTTTTATACTAAAAGCAGTGCATGGCGGTACATTTATCAGAGTATTTGTGACTCGTGTACAGGTACATGCTTCTTGGATCCTAACAGTTTGTATATACAAATAATCTGTAAACAGATATTTAATCCTGTCAGGGCAGCTGTGAAGATAATAATGTCCTTGCCACAAGAATAATTTCCATCTTAATATCTTCTCTTCATTAATTGGACAGGATGAGCTACTGCTCCAAATAGGACTGCTCTCTTTGAGATTTGTATTTTACAGTTAACAGAAAACACTTCAAAAGGCCATCTAGAATCGGGGGTTTGTGAACTATAGTTACAACATTATTTTTGACAGAAAACCTCAGTGATTCTCCCTATTTCTCTTCAACAAACAATTTTGGCCCCTGGGAGTCCTTTTCAGCCAGTGTTTTTTGAAAACCAAAGCACAAAGGAAATGGTTCTCAGAGTGTTCCCTAGCCCAACAGTATGCACATCACCTGAAAATGTGTCAGAAAGGCACACTCTTGAGTCCAGTCTAGACCTGCTCAGTTAGAAGCTGTGAGGAGAGGCTGAGAGATGGCTCAGTGGTAGAGGTTCTTGGCTGTAAAGCAGAAGGACCTGAGTTCGATTCCCCAGTACCCTAAGTACAAAGTGGCGCCTGCATCTAGAGTTTGTTTGCAGTGGCTGGAGGCCCTGGTGCACCAATTCTCTCTCTCTCTCTCTCTCTCTCTCTCTCTCTCTCTATATATATATATATATATATATATATATATATATATATATATATATAATATATTATATATATATGTATATATATCTGGCCCCTCCCAGGAATCATTTTATGCACCCATTATTAAATATCTGCCACATCACACACATATGGAAAGGGCTTAAAACAGTCTCTGTTCAAGGAAAGGTCTTGTTTGAAATAATGTTTCCATTTTGAATCTGATTTTTTTCTAGCAGTATTGAGAAAATTACCATTGCCTTCATGATTTCAGTTGAGATCCCAGCTTCCCATAGAAATGAACACAAGCATTAGGTCAATTACAAACTACAGTAGCTTGTTTCTCAACATTGTTATCAATGAAATAGATTAGCCTAGCATCTGTGTGATATTTGCCTCTCATTCATAAATCCAGCATTTTTTTTACTTGAATAAACTCAAAGGAATCACGACTTTGACAATGGCCTCTATAGACGGATTTTCTGGACAGATCATCAGTTGATGACTTTGGGAGAAATTGACTTCGGCGGTTTTTTTTTTTTTTTTTTTTCTACATTTACGTTCCCACTGTGTATTTCCTGGTGGGTATTAGAGTTGGGTCATGAACCCATTTCCTCCCTGTCAGCTTTCATAGGTCCATGTCATCTCAGTAGTTCTGGCCATGTCTCGGCCCCAAGCAGGCATCATGCAGTGTCTGTGATGCAATTTTCAGCCTTCAGTTAGAGTGCAGTCACTGGACACCCTGGACCTCGAAAGTTCTTTATTGTAGTCACACTAAATCACACAGTTCTAATCTGGACCCTGGTCTGAGTCAGCCACAGACTGAAGACTTTTCCACTCCAATGAGTCCTGACCTTTCTTTCTAGTGGATTTTTTTAATGATGTTTTGCTTTCCTTCTGTATTTTCTCCATTTCATTGGCAATCATGAGTTTGTTTTCATGATTAACACTGAGTAACATGGCTTGTAGAACACTTAACTAGACATAGTAGGTACCCAGGAAGTGTCTGTTGACTATCAGTTGGCCAGCCACCAAACCAAACCAAAATCAAATAATCCACTCTCGTTTTTCCCAAACTTGGCTCCTCTTTGCGTTGTATCCTTCCCGCTCTGCTGTCTAAGTTAATATTGGCCCATGAGAAAAATTTGTGATCATTTGACCTTTCATTTCTTAAAGCGAATTGTGGGGTTGACTACAGCAGAGACTAGAGAAGATTTATATTAAGTCAAATTAGATAAAATTTGTGCTTATGTTCAGAACTTGACCAGGCAGCAGCTTATTTCCGCTGGAATGCCAGCTAGTTGGCTAACTTACTCATGCATTTTCTCTTTACAGTAGGCAACCATGGTTATGATAATGCATTAGCAGAAATGCATCCAATATTTTTAGCCCACGGTCCTGCCTTCAGAAAGAATTTCACAAAAGAAGCCATGAACTCCACAGATCTGTACCCACTGCTCTGCCACCTCCTCAATATCACCGCTATGCCACACAATGGATCATTCAGGAATGTCCAGGATCTGCTCAGTTCAGCAACTCCAAAGGCAATTCCTTATACACAGAGTACCACAGTCCTCCTCGGTAGTGGGCCACCGGGAGAGTATATGCCAGAGGAAGCATACCCTTACTTCATAGGGCTTGCCCTTGGCAGCATTATAGTCATTGTATTTTCTGTAATTTTCATTAAACATCTAATTCACAGTCAGGTTCCTGCCTTACACTATATGCAGGCTGAGATTGCTCAACCATTATTACAAGCTTAACGCTTCCTTGAAATGGAATTGCGTATCGAAGAGGAGATTGGGTAATTGTGCCAAGGGGCAGTGTTTCAAATGCTAGGATACTGGTTTCAGACATCTCATAAGCTAGTTCATCCTTGGTCGCAATCACACGTACATCTGTACACAGATAGATAAAGACACTCAGAGCTGCAGAAGACAAGGGTGTGGGAGAGCTTCTCCTGGCCTCTCTAGCTTATAGGCGTATGTAAAATCTCACTTTATCTGGATCTGGCACATCAATGTACGTATCTAACAACTTTGCATTATGTCAAGTACCTGACACGTTGCACTTTACTCTCCTAGTGGGTACTTTTCTTCGCAATGCACTTTAGAGACAGTTATGGCTGAGACTTTAGTTGAAAACGACAGCCTTTTGCACCCGTTCCACTGAGTACTGGTATTTTGTGTACAAACCAAAGGAAGTTTCTCATACCTGAATAATGTGGAACTTAGCTCCGTAAATTGGGAGAACAAGAAGAAAGAGATAGCTGTAGAAACTTAAATGTGACAGTTTTTGTGCCCTGCACTTTGGAGAGATACATACACTCCCAGTAGCGGGTTGCAACTATGGGGATTTCTTATGCTTCTTCTCAGAGAACACACATTTTCATTTATTTTTCCCTTCAAATAGATTCAAATCTTTTCAGATTCAATCTATCACAAAGTTAATTACTGCTTTTTTTTTTAATAATGAGTCCTAGTACTGTGATCTCATACTGATGAGGAGACCCTGGATATTGACTTCTTTTCTGTATAGTTCAGTAGTGGCTTCGAGAGCCCAGACACCATCTGCAGTGTTCTCTTTGCCTGTAATTACTTGCTTCTTTGAAAACAAAATCACTATGAATATTATTAAAAATCAAATGAGATCAAACAGTGTTTTGTTTTGGTTTTATGTTATTTGTCGTAGTGTATAGTAATAGATGACAAGCATCTTTTAGACTTTTGAGGATCCAGAGTTCAAATAGTGCAAACCATAGAGAAATGTAGGCCCATCCATCTAAAAGAAGAACTGTGGGGAGCCCAGAAAAACAAAGTTAAAGAGGACCAGACATGTGATACGCTGTTCTCAGTGGCAAAGGACACCTAATGACAAAGGCACCAGGTGCCGCACACCTTTAATCCCAGCACTTGGGAGTCAGAAGTAGGAGGATCGCTGTGAGTTTGAGGCCAGCCTGAGACCACAGAGTGAATTCCAGGTCAGCCTGGGCTAGAGCAAGACCCTACCTCAAAAAACCAAAAAAATAATAACCTAAAACAAACTCTTGGTATTGAAATGCAAGGGCACTCAGACTATCCATTTCAAGAATTTAAAGAAATATTTGAATATCCACCAGCCAGGATATTGAGACTTCTCATTACCCAGATAGGGATTTCATCCACCTGGTCATTTCTCTCAGCTCCTCTTGTCCAACAACCTATAGTTGTGTCTTAGATGGCTTAGCCTCGAGGAAGTTGGGGAGAATCACAATATTTCATTTCCTCTGGGGGCAAAAAATAGCAGAGTAGGCACATAACCCATAAAAAACATTCTGGGATTTTTTTTTTTTTGCTTGCTTCCCAGTTGACGAATGGGTAAAAATGACATAATTCAGAAAGAAATGACAGGATATATATATATGAAAGGTGAAAGTAATGTGAAGATATAACTGAATTTTAGTACTTCCTAAGATTAGGTGAGTCATTTTCAAATGATTGTATCCCTACCATTCACAAAGAATAGTAGTTCCCAATTGTCATCCCATTAAAAAAACCTCTTAGTAGGACCAACTACAATAAGTGGAATGGCCAGCGTCCCGAAGAAAGCTGAGAAGCGAGGTGGTGAGTAGCAAACTCCTCGGTCTGGACTTGAGGTGGGCGCTCCAGAACAGGCGCGTGGGTTTGCTTTGTGGATATGAACTTAGCCACATGACTGAGACGAGTCTGTGAAGAGCATTCCTATTTGACTTATCTGTACATTACAGTTGCTGCATTCAATTCACCTTCCAGAGGTGCTTTTACCTTAGAAGAAAGTACATCTGAACACTAATGAAAGCTCTGAAATTCTGATAGGAAAATTTGATTATTGAATAGCTTATTTACAGATACCTATTTCCCTGTAACATAGCAGCAGGAGAGTTTGGTTTTTGGGGGGGTTGGGGAACTTTTTTAGGAAAATCTTGTCACTCAGACCCTTTGTTAGCTTTTATTGGTTAACCCCAACACCTTCACGGTCAAACTTTATTCAGTGAACGCATAAACTAGCATGCGACAATAAAATTTAGGCTACTTAATCTTATTACAGGTAAGAACTTTAAAAAGGTCAGAGTAATAGAATTCTCCTCCCCCATTTTTGTATAATTGACGAGATTTTCTTATTCAGTCTATGTTTTTCAAATTTCTTTTCCAACACCTACCATTTAAATTACTTTGCAAAATTCTTTCTGACTCTAAAATTAACTTCCTGACATTAGTCTCCTTTTCTTACCAGAAATGACTCTGTCTAGAAAACTCTCTTCTGGTTGTCAAAATTTTCTAGCTGTTCATTAACTAATAGGGACAAACTTGGTCATAAAGCCAGGGAGGATCTGAGAGGGTCCCCAGCCACCTGATTTAACAAGGGCACTTGCAAAGCTCAGAAGTGATCTGATCTGCACCTTTCCCCACCTGGGCCGTTTCCTCTGTAGGCAGCCTGATGGTCCCCCACTCTGAGAAGTCACCATATTGATGCAAACCTAGTGCAGACAGACTCAGTCGTATAGCACACTACAGGCCAGAACTCTGGGACTCATGAATCCTTCTGCCTCAGCCACCCAGGAGCTGGGACTCCAGGTGTATGCCGCTGTGCCCAGGAGAGGGGTCATCTGCATGGTATTAGTGCTGGCCTGGAAGCAGGGCCCAAGTTTTTAAATTTTCCATACAAAGTCAAGTTGAGTCTAGGTTGGGTGAGTTCTTAGTCTGTAGCTGTGGAATCCCACCTCAAGCAGGAGGTGGGTAATCAAGGCTCCCACCTTGAGCAGGCTCTGACCTACAACTCAGCTGATATGTAGCTTCCTTCTGGATTGGTCAGCCTGGACCCCCCAAAAAGTGTATTTCAGTCTTCTTTGAATCGAAGCCTGGCAATTCCTCAATGCTTCTGGTCAAAACAAGACAAAAATAGAACTGCTTTTTCGTGCTCTTTCACATAAGCACAACAGTAGCCTAGAAATGGGGTATGGGCCTCTGAGAGGTGGTTAGAAGGTGACAAGCTAGTTAGGGCACCCAGGGAAGGACACACAACACAGTGGCAGGGAGTCACATATTTTCCCCAGACCCTTACAGAAGAAGGTGAAAGGTTGCCTCTACTCCCAAAACCCAATTTAGCAAGATAAGCAAGCTTATTCCTCCCCTGGGTTGATGGTAAGCCACAGTGGTAGATAAGCCCATTTTACCAGCAAGGGGGACTGGCATAACTGAATGGGGTGCTGTAGAAAGTAAATGACCACAAGCAAAGATCTCTCTTCTCACCACGAGGACAGAGCCAGTCTACCAATGAGAGACGGTCAAACAGAACCTCTAAGAGATGTCCAGCTACTGTAGATAATTTGGGTAGCTTTGATGTTCCCCACAGGCTTGAGATTTTTCTCATTGGTGGGGGGTGGGGGGTGGGGCAGTTAATACCTAAACATGGAAACAAGTTACAGAAAGTGTGCTAGTCTGGGAAACCTTTGTCCTCACTGCCTGACAGTCTCCTCCTTTGCCCAAGAATATCATGAATGAGGGATGGTGGGGTTTCCTGACACTATTCACTACTATGCCATTAAGGGATGCTAGGCAGCTGGCCTGGGAGAAATCTTTCTGTCTCCCTCAGACAGTAACCAGGAAAATAACCCAACAATCAGTGACATCACATAATACAAGCATACCAAAATAAAACCACAAAAGCTGTAAAAATTGAGCTAACATAGGAATCACAGCCAAGTAGGCCAAGCCCTGCACACTAAACATAAACACAGCAACTAAGATGAATGAGACCTGTAGTAAGAAAAAGAAATAAAAGTCCCTACATGTAGGTAATACAATCATCTTTATACAAAATCACAAAAAGAAAAACAATTAAAAACTGGATTAGTAAGCTCAGCAAATTTATACTCACATGTGCAAACTAAAATTTTAATTTAAATGGAATACCATTTACAATCACGCCACAGAAAATGAAACCCTTAGGTACAACTAAAACATGTACAGGATCCTAAAAATTGCCAAATACTGATGAAATCAAAATTTCAAAAGACATATGTTCATATGTCAGAAGATTCAGAAGAGTTAAAAAATAAGACTCACACTGATCTGTAGGTTTATTTCAATTCTTACTTCAAACTCAGCAAGGCTTTTTTTTTTTAAGACATAAGCTCATTCTAAGATTTATACAGAAGAGTCAAGGCTCTAGAATAGTTAAAACTACCTAAAAAAGAACTGTAGGTTAGAATCATCTCCCCTGGCAACCACAGATGTGATAAAACAGGGTGGTATTGGTGGAGGGGTGAACGAAGATTAATGAACAGTAGAAAATCAGAAATATATCCACATAAAGGTAAGTGATCTTTTAAAAATTTATTTTCAAGCAGAGAGACACATCGAGAGCGGCAGAATGAGAGAGAGAGAATGAGAATGGGCGCGCCAGGGCCTCCTGCCAATGCAAACTAACTCCAGATGCATGCGCCACATTGTGCATCTGGCTTTATATGTGGGTACTGAGGAATCAAACCCGGGTTGTTAGGCTTTGCAAGCAAGCACATTAACCACTGAGCCATCTCTTCAGCCCTCACGTGATTTTTGACAAAGGCCAAAACAACTGAATGGTGAATGAATGGACACCCTTTCCACAGAGGTGTTGACGTGGTTGAGTGAGCATCCAGACACACACACACACACACACACACCCCTACCTTACAGAAAATATAACTCACAATGGACCATAGGCTGAAACTGAAAAATAAAAGGCAAAGAAAAATAAGAAAAAACAAAAAAACAAACAAAAAAAAAGGAAAAACAGGAAAATTTGAGAACTTAGAGCAAGGCAAAGAGTTCTTAGACCTGTCATCAAGTAGAACCCAGAGGGCAGGAGAGATGGCTCAGCAGTTAAGGCACTTGCCTACAAAACCTCAGGACTGGAGTTCCAGTCCCCAGCACCCATTTAAGCCACTGGACAAAGTGGTGCATGCATCTGGAGTTCATTTGCAGCAGCTGGAGTCCCTGGTGCGCCCATTCTCTCTCCTCTCTCTGCTTGCAAATGAATTAAAGATATTTTTTAAAATTCTGAAGCCAGGCGTGGTGATGCACACCTTTAATCCCAGCACTCAAGAGGCAGAGGAAGGAGGATTGCTGTGGGTTCGAGTACACCCTGAGACTACATAGTGAATTCTAGGTCAGCCTGGGCTAGAGCGAGGCCCTACCTCCAAATAAAATGCTGAAAAAAAGTAGAACCCATGAAATGAAAAACTAATGAAGCTCAGGGGTAGGGTGCTTGCTTAGCTAGAAAAAGGCAAATAAATGGCAAGGTGACCCCTGCCGGAGTGAACATTTTGTCGTCCTTCAGGGTGGCTGATATTCCTCTGATGTCTTTCTTTGGATTGGTTATTACACCAAGAAGAGCAGTCTAGCTCTTCAATTATGCTCACGGATTTCCATCAGGCTTGATTCGTGTCTTTTTAAGGACGGTTAAGGTATGAACGCTTTTAAAATGTTTTATCTTCTTGCTCTACAGTCCTTTTCCCATACTGAAATGCGCTTTTCTGTCTTAAAAGACTTGAGAACTGTCTGCGCACTGCTGCGTGGTATTCCGGTTTGCTCATCCTTAGCTTTCCTGTCCTTTCTGCCCTCTTGGCTAGACAGTCATCAGGTAGTCCTCTGCCTTTTCATGCTGCGTCTGTTCTAGTACATTCAATTACTGATGTGGTTTTCCATTTTGTTCCTCTCAAGATAAATCTGTAGGTTTTCTTGTATCTTTATCAGATATCGATGTTATATTCACCTAAAAAACTCCTTTCTCTTTTTCTACAACTTTAATTGTAGCAGGCAAATACAACAGTGAGAGGCACTGAAATATATTGTCTTAGATTTTTGATTTGTTTGGTTTTTCCAGGTAGGTTTCTCACTCTAGCCCAGGTTTATCTGGAATTCACTCTAGTCACCAGCTGGCCTGGAACTCACAGCAATCCTCCTACCTCTGCCCCCAGTGCTGGGATTAAAGGAGAGCTCCACCACGCCCCCTAGTGCTGGGATTAAAGGTGAACACCACACCCCCTAGTGCTGGGATTAAAGAACTCCACCACACCTGGGTGGATTCTTGTTTATATAACAGATTAGAACTGCAAATCTTTTCTAAATACATAAAATGACAGGGGTAACTATGAGACGACAGGTTAGTTTGCTTCACTATGGCAACCATTTTGACATCTGTATTTATCCCATAACATCATGTTGTATATGCACAATAACATTCACTTGAAAAAAATAATAAAAGCAGGTAAAAAAGAAATTGGTCTGTTTTCTTTCTCTATGGGAGTTGATCCTATTCAATAATCTCCTAGGAAATTATCCATTTCACTTATATTTCCAAATTTAGTTGTATCAGTGAATATAAAGTAGGCTCTTACAATTTAAAACATTCTTAAACATCTATACTCTCTTCTTCTCCTCCCCCCACCCCCTTTGGTTAAGCTCTTTCCTGAGCTGTTCAAGGGCTTCCTCCAGAATTTACAGATGCCATTAGGTACTCAACTTCATGAGTTCCTTCCTTTCAATCTTGGCCTCTAGCGTCTTCACTTTTAAAAAATATTTACTTATTTATATGCAGAGAGCTACAGAGAGAAGAGAAATAGGCACATTAGAGCCTCCCGCTGCAAACTCTAGATGCATGCACCATTTTGCGCATCTGGCTTTACGTGCTTACTAAGGAACTGAACCCAGGTAATTAGGCTTTGCAGGCAAGTGCCTTAACCAATGAGAAGATCATCTCTTCAGCCATCAGAAAATCTTTAAAAAAATTTTTTTCGAGGTAGGGTCTAGCCCTAGCCCAGGCTGACCTGGAATTCACTATGTAGTCTCAGAGTGGCCTTGAACTCATGGATACCCTCCTACCTCTGCCTCTCAAGTGCTGGGATTAAAGGTGTGCACCACCATGCCAGGCTTTTTGTTTTTGAGGTAGGGTCTCACTCTAGCTCAGCCTGACCTAGAACTCACTCTGTCGTCTCAGGCTGGCCTTGGACTCAGTGATTCTCCTACCTCTGCCTCCTAAGTGCTGAGATTGAAGGCGTGTACCAGTCCTCAGCAAGAGCATTAACTCAGCACAGTCTACCATATATGAAAATAAAGTCCCTACAATCCTCTTAAAAGTTGTGAGGGGAGCCTTCATAGAAATTTTGAGTGGAAAAACATTTTCTTCAGTGGAAAAAATCAAACAATGTGTACCACGTTTGACCTATATGAACCTCTTTACAAAAATGGGTGTGTGCATAGAGTGGGGAAATTAAGATTCCTTGAGTTTCTCCTGACCATTTCCACCAGGGCCTCTATGCAAGAGAGACCAAGCATGGGAGAGATGGAAAGAATGTCCATTAGGTGACTTCCCTAAGGAGGTCAGGACTGGAGCTGTGTGGCTGTGTTGCCACCAGAGCTCTCAGGGGAGAATTCACTCGGCAGAACACACAGCTGCTGGAACTCGGTTTCAGAGGTCAAAAAAGGTCAAAGTTAGGCGGAAAGGCGCAAAGCCTGAAGAACAGCAGAGCAGGGTTCCTAATTGTCTACATACAGTACACAAGGCTACAACGCCACACAAACTAGCTGTGTTACAACATCCCAGGACCCAAGCGTTGGGGCGGTGTAACGACAGCCAAGGCGACAGCAAGAATGCCGTGTGGGGAAGGAAGAAGCTGATCTCAACAGCAAGAACTACTAAACCATGAGTTGATGTAACAGCTAGAAAGTTCTATTTTCAAGACTCTTCCAGAGTAAAGGTGGTATCTTTCCCCCCACAGTTCCCCGTGGTGTTCACTAAACATAAAATGGCTTTCTAGGAACCTTCTTGAATGTATATTCTCTTGAAAAAGTCCTTTATTGTTGGGAGCTGCAAACTGAAGTTTAAATATAATCCCACCCCACTGTTTTATAGTGAATTTTAGTGCTGGAAGTTCTGCAAATGTACCTCACTTTCTTGCCAATGACACCCTCTTATGACTAGATATTTAGACAATGGTTGAAAATAGGGTTGTGTTACACCTTTAATCTTTGATTTAAAAAAAAAAAGACTTGTATGTGGTGACTCACACCACATACAATCAATCCCAGCACTCGGGAGGCTGAGGTACAAGGATCACCATGAGTTCAAGGTCAGCCTGGGCTAGAGTGAGACCCTGCTTCAAAATAAACAAAAACTAACAATCTGAAATGAATGTTTATGAAGTTGCTTTTTTTGTTGTTGTTTATCGAGGTAGGGTCTCACTATAGCCCAGGCAGACCTGGAATTCACTGTGTTGTCTCAGGCTGGCCTCAAACTCACAGCCATCCTCCTACCTCTGCCTCCCAAGTGCCATCATGCCCAGCTGTCTATGAAACTTCTGAATAATTACTGAAGTCATAACAATAACATCTTTCATATTACATATATTTTGCAAGGTGACATTATATTTAATAGTTAATAACTACAGCATAAATATTTTGGTACATTTGCATAAATTTTTAATCATGAGCAAAGTCATTAGCTATAAATTAAAATAATATATAC
The DNA here is from genome assembly GCA_004024765.1 of Zapus hudsonius. NCBI lineage: Eukaryota > Metazoa > Chordata > Mammalia > Rodentia > Dipodidae > Zapus > Zapus hudsonius. The sequence goes on from PVHP010005328.1 coordinate 32,894, forward strand.
ATAGTTAAAATATATTTTACTTTAACTTAAGGCACTCCATATAAATTTCCTTACAGCACACTCATTTTATCTATGTTGGTTTAAGAAATAAGAAACACACACTTCACATACAATCTTTGTCTTTCCTTTGTAATCTTGTATCTTAACAATGAAGCACAGCCCTTTAAGTAAAAGGAATTAAATTTAATCATCCTTAAAGCTTACAAGATGGGCAGGAGGGAGACACACCTGAACAATGCATGGAGGTGGTAATCCTTCAGCGGTCCAAGAATTCCTCTATAGGGTCTTAAAGGGCCCCTAGTGGGATAGTAATACTGCCAATCCTACAGCGTAGGGCATTGGTGTATCTTTAGTTCATTGCTGTTTACAAGAACACAGACATTCAAAGTAGCAGCACAATTGTCTTTGTTTATTCTGCATTAACTCACCAAATCCATGGAAACATTGAGCTACATTGCCTGTGACCTTGGAGGAGACAGGCGATCAGTAGCTAAATGTTTCCCGAAGCCAAGCACTTCTAAATCAAAGTAGAGCAGCGTATTAGTCATTTAACAAGGTGCACTCCAGACCCTTTAAAAGAGTTTTCTCATAGCACTACAGGAGTCATTGGCTTTAACAGTAGTAAATTTATTTAAAGGTACAAATGAATTATCACTGAGTTTTTAATATAGTGATAAACTTTCCTTCAATTAAATATTCTTTTTGTCTCATGAATAAACACTGGTGTCTGAATCTAACATTTTGAAAATGGAATGCAAAGACAAAATGGGTCAACGTCCTGTTGAAAGAGTTAAGACATGGCCAGGACATCCCTTCCTTTTCCATCCCATTTCAACTCTCCTCATGGCTTAAAACCATGCATAACCACCAATCAGGCTCATGCAATCACGAAACTCACAACAAGCTCTACTCAACTAGTTTAAATACTCTGCAGCTAAGACATTTCAAGACTGCCCACTGCTTAAAATAAATATTCTTTTGAGATTTTAAGTGGGAATTGAAGTAGACAAGAAATTTCCCATTGTTTTGTTTAAATCAACCATCAACATTTAGGATAACTTGTTTTATGCCACAAAAAAAAAAAAAATCAGAAAATGTATGACCAAGCAACATCAGTGCCATTCTGTTTTTAAAGCAGCCAATTTATGACCAACTGCCTGGATGACTGAGTGTAAGAGGCACCAACTATCAAACTCGAGAAATTAGCAGTGACCCCATGCAGTGAATTCCACGTTTGATGCTTAACGATGGTGTGGTTATCACCAAAGATAATCAGGATTTAACTGGGCTGTGTAGTTATTGTACATCAGTCTGTACCTGAAAAGTAGTTGGTTTTACATTATCACAACTTGCTTTGTTTTGTTTTTTGAGGTAGGATCACCCTTTAGCCCAGGCTGGCATTGAACTCTTGGCGATCCTCCTACCTCTGCCTCCTGAGTTCTGGAATTAAAGGTGCAAACCACACCTGGCTATATAAATAGTAATTACTTGTCCTGGGTCTTTCCCCAATGGGTATCATCAGGCTGACAATCTAAGTTTTTTCATGTTAATTTGTATTATAAGGTACTACTTAACAAAGTAATGGTGACAATGCTTCATAACAAACTCTTGGTTCCAAGTCAGTATGTTCAAAGGTGTGAGCAGAAGAGTTATTTCTGGGATGTAAATATTAGAATATTGGAAGTTGTGATACTAAGGATTTTCTGCCACTTAACATATGGCTGGTGCAAAGATCAGAATGTATTAAATTCCACTTTAAATTTCTTACTAAGACTACTGTCTAAAAAGTAGAGTCCAAAAGGTAAATATGAGTCTCTCCTTTTTCTGACCTGTATTCAGCTAAGTTTTCCTATAGCATTTGAGCACTTGCAATAAATATGTGAAAGTTAAAAATACTAAAAAAAATTAATGAGATTTTAATCGTGACAGTAAGTTATGTCAAAGTAAGCAGATATGAAGTGCAAAAAAGAACCTTTCCTGAGAGCTGTGTTCAGAGGGAGGTCAGAAACCTGACCACAGGCCAGTGCCTCTGACCTGCTTTGCTAGAAGTCACATGACACCCGTATGTCCACACTTGTAATGCACAACTTACACAAGAGCATCAAACACAAATAGGGAAGAACTTTGTTTTCTTCTCAATTCCTTATTAACAATAATCTCTAAAAGATATAAGCTAGCTAGGATACTTTGTGTTGTTTCGAGACATGGTCTTGCTTCAGGATCTCCAATGTCAGCCTCCCAAGTACTACGAGGATTCTGCTGTGTGCCACACTGTCCTGCTTAAAGGACACAATTTTTGATACTTCAACAGTTTAAGGGTGTTCAACCTAAGAGTGACAACTCAGGCTGTGTGTCACATGGTCATAGTTGCTTTTGTTCTTTAACAACTTTACTTAAAATGGTTTCTTTATAAGCTATACTTTTTCTACCTGGCTGATAATATTATCAGCACCAGATTTTCCAACCTCAACAGTGTACTTGGGATACAAACTAATCAAAGGTAAATATAAAAATAGAGTAAACTTTTCTCTGATACACAAAATTCATAAATTAAAGATTTGTTATTTCATGTACAAATATATAAATTTGTTAGAAAAACATGCCTAATTTTGGTGTATTTTTATTATGTATCATCTTCATTGAAAAAAATAAAGAGCTATTTCTAGTGGAAGAAATAGATGGTGATAAATCATCTCCTACCAGTTATTAGCTAATGCCCCAAAACAAAGCACAAAGAGAAACAAACAATTTTAGCATGCATGGTTTAAGTTGTCTTTTGAAATATACTTTTTATGGTTATAAAACCATTCCGTGGATGGGTCCTTAGTTTTGAAATTAACCAAAGACGGCAGGTCACTCCAGCAAAGGATCGTCGTCATCTTCCTGCAGCTGAAGTCTGGAAAATGGACGGGGTGCAGACAGTCTGTTCTGCATGGCTATTATGAGGCCTGTGAGAATGGTTAGGAGCAGCAGTGCTCCGGTAACAATCCCAATGGCTTCTGGGAGATGAATGCACCACTGGTCCACTAATAAGCACTTGGTATGGCCAAAGGTGCCATTGTTGGGCTGTGGCTTCAGTCCCAGGATGTGGCACATCATTGGGTAAATGTCCACAATATCAATGGTGCTGTGCTTGTAGCCTCTGTGGAACGCAGGACCGTGGGCAGCTAGGAACGGGTGCATACTAGGCAGAGAATTGTCATAACCATGGTCGCCTACTGAAGAGAACAAAATGATGCTATTAAACAAGGCAGCCTTATTTCTAGTATAATGACACTAGCTTCGTACCAGCCTAGTTCCCATCCATTAAGAATCTGGTTGGAGTGAGACCCTACCTCAAAAAACCAAAAAGAAAAAAAATCTTGTTGGTTGACCCAGAAGTAAAAGTCCATATGTGCTATAACTCAACCCTGTCCCTTATTTCACATACACCCCCTTCTTCCCAAGGGGTCATGGCCTCAGACTTCACTACTTCTCAACATGATGTCCTTCTCATCGTATCCCCTCTTATTTCACCTGTCAAACTCCAGCCCTGAGAGCAAAAACTCACTAAGAACAGCAATAGTAGTAAACAGGAGGGAGGGGAGGTGCTGAGAGCCTCATGCCACCAGAGAGAGGTGAAGCAGGTCCCGTGCATGGGTGGCTTCCCTCTCTCAGTTGCTCCTCTAAGAAATAGGATGGCCAGGAGTGGTGGTTCATGCCTTTAATCCTAGCATCTGGAGGCTGAGGGCAGGAGGACAGCCATGAGTTTGAGGTTAGCCTGGGCAATATACACAGTGAGTTCCAGGTCAACTTGGGCTGGAGTTAGACTTTAACTCAAGAAAACAAAAACAAAACAAAACACACACACACACACACACACACACACACACACATAAAAAAAAAAAAAAGAAACAGGATGGCAAAATGTACTATGACTGGCTGACAGTGAAATACAACATCAAGAGGGTTTTGTAGAAGCATTCTTACATTTAATGTAAACTATAAATAGATGACTGAAACTTGAACTCCAGTAAAAGTCTGACTCACAAAACAAAAACAAAACAAAACAAAAATCATGTCTAAAGGTCTCTGATGTAAATCCAATACGAGATTCTCAAGTTTCAACTTTAACAATTTTGTAACCAAATTTGATCAGTAGGACAAAAAGAACAATGTGTGTGTATGATGTTAGAATCCATATATATGCACAACAGAAAACAACACTAAGAGGAAAGACCCCACAATGAATACTTGCCTGTATTTCTGTATTGAGGGAGTATGTGTAGTTTTTGTTCTTTTTTCCAAGTTTACAAAAATGATTACAGAAAGTAAGAATTAAACTTATTGACTGAGTCTGTCTTCTTGCCTCATAGTTCCAAACTGCCATGTCCCTGGAACAGGCCAACCAGAGCACAGATCCCGACTAGCCCTCCACCACTGCAGGATTCACCTACTACCTACAACTATGACAAAGGCAGAGCTGAGCTGAGTAGCAGAAACAGACCAGATGGTCCACAGAGTCTATGGTGCCCTTTACAGGAAGTGTGCTGACCCCTATTATGGACTCCAAAATCAGATTTTCATAAAAGTATTTAGACAAACTACAAAATAAGTGTCATTTCACTCCTATAGATTTTCTGTTTGAAGAGAGATCTTGATTCATCCATTTTGTTAACTTGGATTGTTTTTACTTTTACTTCTTGCCCAATGTTCCAAACAAGCACCACATTAAAGGAAACGATTTCATCCAAAAGGAAGGGCTCAGGGTGACTCACACAAACTTTCAAAGTGCACACAAGGAAAAGGAATTTGAAGTACCTAAGCACTCCCCTTTAACTGTTTTTCATTTGCCTTTTATTGTCTAAAAATCAAGAGAACTAATCTTGACTATTACTGACAGTAACTGCAGTTTTGGTTCCTAATCTACGAGGGAACTTGTGGATACTGTGAATTGGTATCAAAAGAAAACTTGACAATTATCTTTTGAAAACAAATAACACAGGGCTGAAGAGGCTTAGCAATTAAGGCATTTGTCTGCAATGCAGAAGGACCAGAGTTCGATTCCCCAGTGCCCATATACAGCCAGATGCACAAGAGGGTGCATGTGTCTGGAGTTCATTTGCAGTGGCTTGGAGGCCCTGGTGCGCCCAAATTCTCTCTCTCTCTCTCTCTCACTCTCTCTCTCTCTCTCTCAAATAAATAAATAAATAAAATATTTAAAAAAAAAAGAAAACAACACAGTATGAACCCATCTAAATCAAAGTAACTAGTTTACAGACCAGGTCACAATGTGGGATGTATCTTTTGGATACAATGGAGATACCCTAAATACTTACATTTAAAAAAAATATATTTTATTTATTTTCAAGCAGAGAGAGAGAGAGAGAGAGAGAGAGAGAGAGAGAGAGAACACCAGGGCCACCACCTTGTGGGTCTGGCTTATGTGGGTCCTAGGGAATTGAACCCAGGACTTTAGGCACTGGAGGCAAGTGCCTTAACCGCTGAGCCATCTCTCCAGCCCTAAATACTTACATTTTAATGATGATTTGTTTAGTACAATTGTCCAGCCTTCATCAGCAACCAAAATAATGGGCTGAATTCGATCATTATGCTGGTAATAAAGTCTGTTAGGAATATCATCTTTGAGATAAACATTCATGTGGGGGTTGCAGGCTTTCAGTTTATTATAAACCTCTGTTATATCTGTAAGAATGAAATGGCACAGGGAAAAAGTCATGGTTAATTTCTATGGAAGAAATAGTTCTAACTAGAATAATCCCAGATCAATTCTGGGCATTATCTATTAAACCACTTAATTCTTAAAGCAATGGAGAATAATTAACTATGTGAGCTTAGAAATAGGGAAACACATACCTTTCAAAAATGCACATGTATCTTTTCAATTTTGTGGATAAACCTGGCTGACTTTTATGGAAAGGAGATCATTTTTATATCAAATTTTCTAAGAAAGCATAAACTACTGATTGATAACTCAATGATCAGTAGAAGAAAATATATATTATAGAAAAGTCCAGCTGTTTTTAAGGATAAAAAATTGCTTTTTACTTGTGTGATAATTACAAAATATATCAAAAAGCAGATGAATTTAACACATAAACCAATTGCTTATATAATCTTCTTTTGAAAAATGAGCATTTTCCTGAACCATAAACATCCAGAGCTTAATTCTTTGACACAACCCTCTCCTCCATCAAATAAGTTCTCCTTCATCAAACAAGTATTCCCCAACTAAACAAGTACTTACTGATTTTGGGAAGAATCGCAGCAACAGGGGTCAAGTCTATAACACTGTAGCTTGAATCATTGATGCAGGAATCTAGATGTATCAGTCTGTCCTTAGAACACTGGGTCATCCCATGGTCACTTGTAATGATGACATTGAGGTTTTCCCACAATCCTAACACCTTGAGTCGTTGGACAAGGTCACCAATAAGGTCATCTACTTTTTTCAGTACCTTGTACATGTTTTCTTTATCTTCAGGTCCATATTTGTGGCCACTTGCATCTGGTTCTTCCCAGTAAAGTGTGGCGAAGGTGACTGGCGGGCTGGAATTGCTGAGCCAGGCGGTGATGTTATTTAGTCTGTCCTCAAATGATACTGAGTGGCTATAATTCATGAAGTAGGAGGGTGTGGTATTGTGGATGGGCACATCAGTACCAGGCCACATAGCAGCAGCACTAGACCTATTTTCCTGAAGCTGATTGGTCACCCAAATAGGCTCTGCCCCATTCCACCAAAAAGGATCCTTATCATTAAATTCAGAAAAATGTTTCTTTGTGCCTTCGTCATACATGGAGTTGGCCACAATCCCATGGCTTTCCTCAAATAAGCCTGTCACAATGCTGTAGTGGTTTGGAAATGTTTTTGTGATGAAAACATTTTTAACATGTTCCACCAAGACACCTTCTTTGATAAAATTCTGGAGATGAGGAAAGTCATAGCTCTTCAAATAGTCAGCTCGAAAGCCATCAAAAGATACCAGCAGTAATCTAGGTGGTGAACTATAAAAGGAGTTACTTTGACAACCAGTGACAAGTCCAGAAAAAAACAGAATTGCTAATAACTTCATAATGATAATGTTGAACACAGAAATCGGTGTTCCTGAAATATAAAAACACAATTCATAAGTAGTCATGCTATTTGATCTGGATAGAGTTTCAGAAAAATAGCCAACAGAAAAGATCAGTGTAAGTCTTCTACATGCCAGCTTTACCTGTATCAGCACACAGGTGTCATTTAAAGGTAACAACACAACTGAAGCTGGAATGCAGAAAGTACCCCCTTCCTCATCCAGTTTCCCACTGACACATGTCCTGCCCCAACCATCCTCTAAGCTCTTTGACCCTATACACCTATTTAGCTGTCTTCATCAGAACTTCTTCTAAAAGCTTAAGAGGAACAAAGATACAAACATGATTCTTTTGTTCAAAAGACAAATAAATCCCAAGTGTTGAGTTCACTTTTCTAATTTACTGACTTGGTTCTTAGCCCACATAAATATTCATAGAAATTCTACCATATTGGCTTACTATCTAAAAGAAAAGACACAACTTAACTTGTACTTGTCCCAATAGATGATGCTTACAGGGACCTGAATGCCACAGTAGCTTTGGAAGAGATCCAATCTTATCATCACACCACTATTTAACCTTCCATTTTATTGTCAAAGGCTGATGGTTTTCCCCAGCATGTCTTTTCAAATCAACACATTGATTATAAAACCACTTTCACCTACTGAATATCCCTGCTGTCAGTCTCTCTGCCCACCGTCTTTGGTGTAAGAAAATAAGGTTCATGATTTAAATAGAATGGGCTTAACTGTAAATGGGCAGGATGCCTCTTCCATGGCAACAGAGAAGGGTCAGTGAAAGTATGTTGCAGGAGGCAGGGTCACATGTTGGCAAGGACTAAGGTGGAACAATAAAGTTTGAGGCACAGGGAGTATGAAGAAACAGGGTAGACAGCCAGTAATCTTATGGGCTGGTAAAGAGTTTTCATAGAGTACACCTTCCTGTAGCAACTCAGTAGTCCTGGCAAGACACATGAAGAACCCAGGGGCGGATCCGACAAGGCTGGAGATTCTGCCTGAAGCAGCAGGACACTGACGAGAGCGTGGCTGAAGGTCAGCTGAGTCTAGTGAAGGTAGTAACAGGGTCTGGAGAGGCTCTGATGGATGGACATCTTAGGAGTAGCTTTCAGGAAGACACGGCCATTGGGGTAGCTTCTTGAACAACAAGCTAATATGACTGCTAAGCTCACAAACCCTTTCTTGTGTCTTCTTTCTCCCAAGAAGATGGCAATGACTTGAAGGCAGGAATTCTTTCAAAAGTACCACCAGGATAACCTATGTTCTGGTAGTCATTCAAATACCTACAGGTTAAAGCTGTGACCCTCTGATAAATACTGACTTAAAAATCCATGCCTAGCCTGGTGGCACATGCCTTTAATGCCAGCACTCAGGAGGCAGAGGTAGGAGGATCGCCGTGACCTCAAGGTCAGCACAGGCTAGATTGAGACCCTACCTCAAAAAACCAAAATTCCAAAGTCCAAAGACAAAAGATTATATTATGAGCTTCTAAAGTCATATATTTGAGTATGGTGAATGGGACAATCAGTTTTGGTGCCATCCAAGAAACCAAATGGCAAAGAGCGAGAAAATCAAGCCCCTGCGAAGTACACAGTAAAAATCCTAAGGAGAAGTGGAAGGCAGATTCCCATGGCATAGCCAGCACCATATCCAGCATCAGGAATCTAGGGGCTGGGGAAGCGGCTCAGTCAGCCAGCATGCCTGCAGTGCAAGGATGAGGCCTCGGGCTCTATCCAGCACCCACAGAAAAAGCCAGGCATAGTCACACCCGCCTGTAACCCCATTGCCAAGGAAAGCTGCGACAGTGGGGCTCCTGAACTAGCCAGCCTGACTGGCCAATGGCAGCAGGGCCTCCAGGTCCGGGAAGCATCATCTCCAAAGGGGAACTACAAGAGCAAGCCTCTGCGCCTTTCTCCAGGGGGTACCTGTGCACCCCTAGGCAAACAGCTTGAATGAGACAAAGCCTTAAAGCATCTAGACAATTTCCCTTTTAGTTCAGTTCCCTGTTGTGGCCCTGGCATAGCGTTTCTGTCCAACTTGTCCCTCCCTCACAGATACTCACATACCAGTGTTATGAGCTTGTGTGTGTTGCGCAGGCTCCAAGAAGGCATGGACTGAAGAGATCCAAGTACTTCCAGTAACAGTAGATTTAAAACAACAAAGAGGCAACATGGTATCTTTCAGAAGATACATACAAATCTGCTCTTTAAAAACACACTGGTTTACCACCCCCTCCCCACTGGTGTTGCCCAGTCCAGCTAACGCCCATCAGAAGAGATGCGCTCATGCTAGCCTTTCCTCTTCCTGGGATCCCCAATCTTCAAGGCAGCCTCACCATCCTCAGGCAGCCAGAGCCCTAGTGCACCTCAGTGCTGGCCTGCCAGCCATACACAGATTCCATCTAGAAAACTCTGAAGTTCAGGCCAGGAAGGTGCACTTGTAGCTGCTCCCCACTCTTTCCCATTTCCACTGTCGTATGCCTGCAAGTCCTTGTACTCGTGGGGAGCACTTCCGGCTCCTAACTCACCTTCCCCTTCTTCATCCCACATTTGCTGCCAATGTAATCTTGCTGGGCATAGCTCTGTTCATGACCCCCCTCTTAACTGTTCAAAGGAAGCATTCCTATACAGAAAGTCCAAACACATTAGCATCTGAGCTTCCAATAATTTCCAGGTTCAACCTGCTTGCAGATTACTGTGGAAGAGTTAAAGTAACTGTCAACCTTAATTCTCACTCAATATACTTCACTCTCACAATCTGTCTGAGATGCATTATAGTAACATATAGAAGATAATCAATGCTGGATAGATGGCTCAGAGGTTAAAGCTGCTCCTTGCAAAGCCTGTTGGCCGGGGTTCAATTCACAAGTACCCACATAAAGCCAGATGCACAAAGTGATGCATGTGTCTGGAGTTCGTTTGCAGGGTAAGAGGCACTTACTTGTAAACATGAATATGAGGCCTTGCTAAGGGGCACGGAGGACATAAAGGGTTAACTAAGAGTTGAGACAGGCTGAAGCCCCGATGGCTCACTGCTGAGACCCGGTAGGCGCTTCATCACACTCCTCTTTTGATCCTAAACCTCCGGGCTCCCTAGCAAGCCACAAGAGCCCTGCGTTCTCACCCCAGCTGTGCTGGGAGGTGACAGATTCCTCTACAGCCATCACCATTTTGTCCATGTCTAGAATCATACTTCCTGCCACTCAGGGCTGAGCAAGCCTCTCAACTTATCTATGCAAACTGGGCATTCACAGGTTACTAGCCCCTGCCTATTCACTCATGAGGCACCCACAGACCACCCTGCCCCAACCAATCCCCTTGCTATGCCCCTGCCTCTAATTTCCTGGTTTCTCCTCTCTATAAATATGACCTCTCCACATACAATAAACAATGTATGCCTGTTCCACCCATGGCGGCTGTATCCTGAGAGTTTTTTTCTTGTCGACTCCGTCCTGCCCACCCAGCTCTGTGGACGAGCGGCGGGTCGCCCGGCTCCCTCCCTAACTCGACTACAGACCATGGACCGGCAGGTGTCCGAAGTTGCCAAACTCCGCCACGACCCACAGTGTCAGCAGAAAAGAAACAACACATGAACATTCTCCTTCGTTCTCTCTCTCTCTCTCTACATAAAAATATTCTAAAAGTTCATCATTCATCATGGTGACATAAAGTGGCTCTTCCATTAATAGTCTGTGTTTCCACATGACATCTTTCTCAGATACTCTCTTGGGTCATTAAAAAATCCTTCAAAAGATATCTAATATAACTATGTCTATAACAGAAAAAAATATACTTATGTGGCACATACCAGGAAACAAAAAGTTATCAAATATACAATCCTTAGAACAGACATAAATAAAAATAATGAATCAAAATGCCATCTTGGAAAAACAAAGATAGGCTTTAATCCTAAATCAACTCTGTTTTGTAGCACTGAGACTTGGGAGTGAGAGTGTGTTGGGTTAGAATTGTACACCATAAGTATTTTCTCCTAAAATTAAGCCTTCAGAACTTTTGCAAATGGGATATCAAAGCAGGTCTAAAACTTTTCCAATATCATTTCCTCTAAGAAGAGAGAAATGCCAAGACAATTCAATAAACGGTGCAGGACAACTGGATTATATACAGAAAATAAAAATGAATATGGAGCCTCCATCCCCTACCATAAGCAAATCAAACTCAGAATTGATCACTGACCTAAAGGTGAGGCAGGCTGTAAAGCCCTTGGAGGGACATACAAGAGCAAGGCTTCCCAACCTCAGATTAGGCCAAACCTTCAAAAACTATGCCTCAAGCATAAGTGGACTTCACCAGAAGGGGTTGTGTTTCAGGTCCCGGAGAGCAAGTGAAAAGACAATGCCTAGTGCTAGGAGCAAGGATCACAAACAGCATTTGTTGGGTAACTTGTAGAATACAAAACTGTTACAACTCAATCATAGAAAGTCAGATAGAGCCCAATTAAAATGAGCAAAGGAAAGCCAGGTGTGGTGGTGTCCAGTGAGTTCAAGGACAGCCTTGGATAGAGTGAGTTCCAGGGTCAGCCTGGGCTATAGTGGAACACTGCCTAAAGAAAAAATGACCAAAGGATCTACAAAGAATATGCAGCTGATTAAAAAAAAAAAAAGATGTTCAAACATTACCTCTTTAAAGAAATAAAAATCTGGGTTGAGGAGATAGTGTCTGCCTTGCCTTGCAAGTACAAAGATGTCAGTTTGATCCATCCCCAGAATCCATGTTAAAATAAAACAAAACAAAAAGCCAGGCAGTGTTGTGGTGCACACTTATAATCCCAGTGTTGGGGAAGTGAAGAGAGGAGGATCCCTCAGGCTCACTGGCCATGCAGCCCAGCATGCCTGGTAAATTCTAGCTCCACTAAGCGACTTGGGCTCTGAAAGAAAAGGTGGACGGTGTTCCTCAGGAATGACATGTGAAACTGTCTTCTGCCATGTGCACACACTAGTACAGATACCAGCACACATGCATGCACATACACAAAGAAACAACAACAAAACTGCAAATCCAGCCCAGCATGGTGGTGCACATCTTTAATCCCAGCCTGGGCCTGAGTGAGACGCTACCTTGAAAACCAACAACAGCAACAATAATGATAAAAGGATAACTATACTTATAAGATCCAGCAATGCTAGTAGGCATGTATGTGCTCAAGAGAAATGAAAACAGATCCACACAAAAACTTGTACATACACGTTCACGGCAGAATTATTTACAGTCAAGGCATTCAGATGTCCACCAACAGATAAATGCATAAGGTGTGGCAATAAAAAGAATGAATTACTGATACTTGAAATATACACTAAGTGGAAGAGGTAATCACAAAAGGTCACCTATTAAATACGAGAGGCTGACAATATATGATCCTATAAAGGCAAAAAAGGTGTGAGTAGTTACTTATAGCCATTAGGGGAGAATGGGAGTAATGCCAATGGGCATGTTACCTTTTAGGGTGATTAAGAGCGTGTTCAAGTTGACTGTGGTGATGGCTGCACAACTCTGTAAGCTGTGCACTTTGAGTGGATAAACTGAATGCCACAACCTTATCCTTCAATAAAACTGTTATTGTTTAAAAAAAAAGCAGGGGGAAGTGAAACTAATCTCAAATGTTGCATAAAACAGGCATCATCTCATTTTACTCCCAAAACTATGTAAACTGCTCATCCCATAGTGCAGATTTGAGTGTTTTAATGTGGGAATGCCTTGTACCTCTTCCCACGCACAAATAATACCACAGCAAAAACCTGTACTTGCCCTTCTCCCACAAAATACAAATTAATGCTTCTTCCCAAATCCCAAGTAAAAAAAAGATGCTAAAAAAACCACAAACAAACAAACAAACAAACAAAACCCTCTTAATCCTGGGAGTCAGAAATCTCTTAGCACACTGCCTAGATCCTTATCTTTAAACTGAGCACTGAGGACGGAGTAAAAAGACCACAGACCTTGAGGTCAGGATTCAATCTGAGCTCACACCTAGAAGATGGGGGATCTCGGTGACATATCCCCCCTAGCTACAGTCTCCTGAGTATAAAATGGGCATACATAAAGGTCACAGAAGAAACCCTTAAAATTAGCTTCTCTTCATTCTCAAGTTCTTAGAAAAAAAGCTGTATGACAGGCAGAATATAATTGTAAAATTATTAAATTATGAATAATTTAATCTAATCTCTTTATTTAAATAAGCTTATTTTTTATTTACTTGCAAGCAGAGAGACAGAAGACAGAGAGAACGGGCATGACTGGGCCTCCATCCTCTGTAAAGGAACTCCTGACTCATTGTGACATTTTGTGTATCTGGAGAATTGAACCCAGGTTGTTAGGCTCTGCAGGCAAGCTCCTTCCCCGCTGAGCCACCTCTCCAGCCCTAATCTCTTTTTACATATGATGAAGGTATAAAGGTGGAGCTGGGGATTAGAATTTAGACAGTACCCAGCAAATTCCAATGTACCTCAGAATTTAAGGAGTACCCGAATTCTTGTCTATAAAATTAAAGAATTAAACTCATAGACTATCAGAGGATAAGGTATAATGGGAGACTATTTAAAGGAAAATGAGAAGCTACAGAGATCTCCAGCCACCAGTGTAGAGAGAACACCTGGGAGAGGTTTCAACCAAAATATATGCTGTTCAGCCAAACAAGCAGAAGGAAAGATAACAGGGCTCCCATCATGAGGACAAAGGTCCATGTGGGAAGATCTTGAGCCCCCCACCCCCACCCCAGCCATTAGGCCGGGGTAAGGGAAGGCCTTATCTTCCTAAGGCCTGGAAATTCAGAAGTCCTTCTCCTAGGACACCATGTGGAGGGAAGAAAAGAGGCTGGACTTTGTTTCAGTGACTTTTTAAGACCTCTGACAGGTAAGTCAGAGAGACAGCTGGTTGGTCCATACCTGACCAATCAGTTTTAGCATCTAGGTTTGAGCTCTAAATAGACACCTCCCACTCAGGGGGAGGAGAGGGGTCCGGCCTGGAATCAGTGAGCTTGCCTGAAGCTGTCACAAGGGTGACAAGTTGCTTTACTATGCATTACTGGTTTGGTGTTCTTCACAAGTGGGCAGAAGCAGTGATAGCTAGTTAACAAACCTGGCGATAATCTCCACACTGCTGACAGAGTTTACCCACCAGGGCATCTTTTGTTAGCTGTGCCTGGATCCATGCCTGCACTCTGTTGAACTCTTTTGTTTTCCTTCGAGGTAGGGTCCTGCTCTAGTCCAGGCTGACTATGTAGTCTCAAGGTGACCTCAAACTCATGATCCTCCTACCTCTGCCTGGGATTAAAGGTGTGTGCCACCACACCCGGCTCTGTTTCACTCTTATCCGAGGGCTAAACTATAAACAAATCATAGGGAAAGCATCCTCAGGCAGTTTTAAAGGAAGAAAAAAATCCAAATTTTCAAAGAATGAAATAAAATATTGGGAGAAACTTCTATAATTTCATATAAAACTGGGCTGGAGAGATGGTTTAGCAGTTAATGCACTTTCCTAACTACCCAAGTTCGATTCCCCAGTACCCAAGTAAAGCCAGATGCAGAGTGGCGCATGCATCTGGAGCTTGTTTGTAGTGACTGGAGGCCCTGGCACACCCATTCTCTCTGCCTAATAAATAATAAAAATATTATTCTCTCTGCCTAATAAATAATAAAAATACATTTTTGATATCTTTATTATTCAAAAGTATTTGCTCATTGTATGAGCAAATATTGTGTTGGTATCCCATTTCCCTCCTCCCTGTCCCCAATCCACTGGTTAACCTCCTCGGTGGGCATGCTGGATCAACCTATGGGGTAGGGGGTTATGGATAGCATAGGAGGCAGCCAGGTCCCATCCCCCGCCCCCGCTTTGTGCGTTGTTGCTGAGGGGGGACCTGGCTGCCTCCTGTGCTATCCATAGACCTGGCAATGTCTTTGGATATTCTCCTCCACCATAGCTCTTACAGTCTTTCCGCCCCCTCTTCCACTCAGTTCCCTGAGTCATGGCGGGTGAGTTCTAAGCCTGCTTTGTTGTTGAGATCTTAAGGGACTCCATACTTCTGCTTTGGGGTGTATAAATGCAGATGCATCTGGGCTGCCTCCAAATAGCTTAATAGCAACTGGAAGTCTAAAATTCAGGGAACAAAACACTTAAGACCTTCTCTGGGCTGACATTCATGCCTAGCTAGAATGCCTGCCAGTCCACTCTCAGACATTCCTAGACTAAGTGGAGATGGGAATGAATGTAGGGAGACACTTGTCCCCATGAGCATGTCCTACTGTCTCTGTACACAGAAAACTGAAGTGGTTAGATGATTATCAGTTAATTTTATAACCTGAGGAAAAAATATAACTCCCCTGAAAAACTGTCTTCAAGAGCCTATAATTCTAAATGATTCTCCAGTTTTCAAGGGCACTTTATATCAAAATAAAATGATTACTCAAAAAGAGATTTTGCGGGTGTGGTGGTGCACGCCTTTAATCCCAGCACTCAGGAGGCAGAGGCAGGAGGATTGCCTTGAGTTTGAGGTCAGCCAGGGGCTGCAGAGTAAATTCCAGGTCACCTAGATTTACAATGATACCTTGCTTGGGGGGAGGGAGGGAGGGAGGGAGGGAGGAAGGAAGAGACTGACACAGATTTTCTCGCATTTTCAAATCAATCTTATCTTTAGAAACAGTAAAATGCCCCTCTTTTAATAAAGTCACTGTGTTTTATCAAAATGTCTTCCAAATTCTATTATACAGAACAAGTTTAAAAGAGGATGGGGGGCTGTTGCCTGCAAAGTTTAAACAACACTGGTTCAATTCCCCAGTGCCCACATAAGGCAGATGCACCAAAAAACTCTATCTTTAAAAGAGGATGGGGCCGGGCGTGGTGGTGCACGCCTTTATTCCAGCATTTAGGAGGCAGAGGTAGGAAGATTGCCTGGAGTTCAAGGCCAGCCTGAGACTACATAGTGAACTCCAAGTCAGCCTGGGCTAGAATTCCCCAGTGCCCACATAAGGCAGATGCACCAAAAAAACTCTATCTTTAAAAGAGGATGGGGCCGGGCGTGGTGGTCCACGCCTTTAATCCAGCACTTAGGAGGCAGAGGTAGGAAGATTGCCTGGAGTTCAAGGCCAGCCAGAGACTACATAGTGAACTCCAAGTCAGCCTGGGCTAGAGTGAGACCCTACCTCAAAAATACAAAAACAAAAACAAAACAAAAAACAAGTAAATAAATAAAAGAGGCTGGGGAACAAAAGGTTTAGTTTTCCTGAAAAACAGGTAGAACCAATCTCTGGAAAGGAGAAGAAAAGCCAACCTAACACTGATTTCCTTCAGCACTTGGCACTGGTGGGAAATGAAGTCTGAGGTCCACCAGATCACCTGCTGCTTAAGCAAACGCCTCGGGAGCCAGAGCCAATGTAAACCCTAGGAGCAGGGACTCTTCGACAGGGCCCTTCCTTCTCTGTGACAATTATCTCATGGGGTTTTGAGACAAGTGAAGCGGTGTTGACAGAGCGCTGGACACAGTGTCCGGTGTCCTGTGTGGTCAGGTGATCTTGTTCCCTGGGGTATTGATGGCATGACGCAAGCAGAGATGCATGGGACATCCAGATCATGACCCAAGCAGAGATGCATGGGACACAGGTGCCATGATATATGCAGATTTGCATGGGGCGCAGTTGCCATGATATACGCAGATTTGCATGGGGCATGAATGTCATGACGCAAGCAGAGATGCATGGGACGCATGTGCCATGACATACGCGGATTTGCCTGGAGCATGAATGCCATGACGCAAGCAGAGATGCATGAGACATCGATGCCCTGATATAAGCAGATTTGCATGGGACGCAGGTGCCACGATATACGCAGATGGACACGGATGCCATGACCCAAGCAGAGACGCCAGGGACGTCAGCGACGTGACGTAAGCGGAGATGCCACCGCCTAGGGCCTCCCCGCGCCCACGAAGCCCACCCTTCCCCGCGAGCGGGCACCGGCTGGAGACCCCACTTCCGCCCTCGCCCGCCCCTTCCCCCGCTGCGCGGACTTGAACTCACTACTTCCGAAGCCTCTCCTTCCTGACGGACGGACGGACGGACGGACGGACGAGGGAACCGCACGTCCCCCGCCGCTGCTCGGGCCCGGCGCGCGGAACCGGGCGCTGGCGGAACGCGCGCGCGTCCGCCGACCGAGGTGAGCGGCGCCTGCGCACTGGTCGCCGCCCGCTCCGCGGTCAACCGCCGCGGGGCGCTGCGAGGGGCGCTCTGACGATGCCCTGGATTGGACGCCGCTGCCGACGTCAGATGTAAGCCGCTTCCTGATTGGTTAGATTCACGTACCCCTGGGAGACAGGTGCAATCGAGTTGGACCGAGGAGGACAGGTTTTGTCCTCTCCTAGCGCGCCCGGGTCCTGGGTGTGGGTGCTGGTGTGTAGACCTTACTATAAGGAAGTTCCCTCTGCTCACGCCTTTTCTTTTATTTATTTGCAAGAAAATGGACGCGCCAGGGCCTCCAGCCACTGCAAACAAACTCTGGTGCGTGCACCACACTTTGTGCATCTGGCTTTCGGCTCAAGCCTTTTCTTTTATTTGCAAGAAAATGGCCCCGCCAGGGCCTCCCCAGCCACTGCAAACAAACTCCAGGTGCATGCATGCACCACCTTGTGCATCTAGCTTTACGTGGGTGCTGGGGAATTGAACCCTGGCCCTTCGGCTCTGCAAGCAAGAGCCTTAACCGCTGGGCCATCTCACCAGTCCTCCAAAGTGAGACTCTTCTCAAGCTGAGAGCAAAAGTCTGGAAACAGCCGAAAGAGACCCCTTGAATGTGTTCTGCTCCGAGCTTGGGTCTTGATAAGTGAGTTCCAGTTTCCAGCCTCCAGGCTGGCCTGTGCGTTGGGGAAGGCGGGCATCTTGAACCCACAGGCTGTCAGAACCGAAAAGCTTGGTAAAGCTTATCTGGTTCAACCCTAGCTCTGCCACGGCGGAGTTCGGATGCTCACTCTGCCAACTCACTAGCTGGGTATTGCCTTAACCTACTAGTTGAATTCCATTTTCTCATCTGCTCCATGAGCCCTTTAAGCTTCCCAGCTTCTTGG
Source organism: Zapus hudsonius (assembly GCA_004024765.1). Classification (NCBI taxonomy): domain Eukaryota; kingdom Metazoa; phylum Chordata; class Mammalia; order Rodentia; family Dipodidae; genus Zapus; species Zapus hudsonius. The sequence goes on from PVHP010005328.1 coordinate 51,052, forward strand.
AGTTCTTGTCAAATAAACGAGGTAAAGCAAATGAAGCACTCGGCATAGTATTTAAGCTTGGTGTTGGCTATTAGGATGACAAAGCTGGCCCCTCAAAAGGGCCCCCAATATTTTAATTGAGCGATAGGGTAAGGCAGAGTGACAGGAGAATTTTATGTCATATCCCACTTGGCAGCACTTAAACTTTGTGGTATCTAGGAGCTACAATTATGCATATCCTGTTTGTTCACTTACTAAGCATATGAATGCTTTAAAAGCCATGAGAAGCTGGGCATGGTGGCACACGCCTTTAATCCCAGCACTCGGGAGGCAGAGGAAGGAGGATCACCATGAGTTCGAGGCCACCCTGAGACTACATAGTGAATTCCAGGTCAGCCTGGGCTAGAGTGAGACCCTACCTCGAAAAACCAAAAAATAAATAAAAGCCATGAGATTGGGGGCTGGAGAGATGGCTCAGTGGTTAAAGTGCTTTGCCTGCAAAACCTAACGACCTGAGTTTGATTCCCTGGTGCCCATGTAAAGCCAGATGCACAAAGTGGCATATGTGCCTGGAATAAGTTTGCAGCAGCTGGAGCCCTGGAATGCCCATTCTCTCTGCCTGTCTCTCTCCTCTCTTCTCTCTAGCTCTCTCTGCCTGCAAATAAATAAAAATTAAAAATTAAAGTGGTTGGATACCTTCATCCATTGCTACTGCCTGTTTGGCTGGGTGAGATCTCTTTGGAAGTTACAAATAACACCTCTGTTTGGAATAACAGAGGGTCACATGACACACCGGAACAATTTGTCACCAGACTTGTCTTATCCCATTATATTTACTTCTTCAACCAGAAGCACATGTGTTTCCACCTGAAGCACATAGGTTTATATAAGAAGGATATCAATTATCTCAATTAGCAATGATAGCGATTAGCAGTGTTAGTCAGTACCAGATTCTAACTTTCCACTGGCACCTGGTTCCTTTGGTGGTAAAGGGAACTGCCAGCAGCTACAGGAACTGTATGATTCATTTTTCCTGATCGCTGGGTGACTTGAGTAACTTTCAGGGTGCCTCCAGCACCCTCTCCTTCGTTCACTTGGACTAGAATAATTAGTGTTACAAGCCCAACTCTAAGTCAGCAAAGAAATGTGTAAAAACAAAACTTTATGCTGAACAGTGGACAGGAATTGTTTGTTAAAGATATTTATTTACAAGCAAAAAGAGAGAGAGAGAGAGAGAGAGAGAGAGAGCGCCAGAGCCTCCATCCACAAACAAACAAACTCCAGATGGATGCACCACTGTGTATCTGACTTTATGTGGGTACTGGTGAACTGAACCTGTGTCGTAACCTCTGAACCATCTCCCCAGCTCATGGACAGGAATTGTTTTACCCAAACTACTTTGTTTTTTCATCAGTAGGAGTAAGAGGTAATGGATGTTCACTACAGTTTCATTCTAGGAATTTAATGATAAAAGAAAATGTCACAGTAGCACAAAGTCTTCACTTCTAATATGATGTTTAGGCATAAGCGATTTCTTATTTAGGTAGACAAAAGAAAAACATTTTCTTACAGTAGTTTTTTTCAATCTCAGCTTTTGAAAACAGAATTTTATAGGTGGAGCCTTTGAATTAATTTTGTGTTAGAGGCTGAAATGAGGCACAAGTCTGAACCCATTATTCACCCAGGAGTGAGATGCCCTGAAGAGATTACCCTAACTGAATGCACACCAGCTGACTCAAGTCTTTGCCTCCATGAGTAATTGATCTGAAAGCAACACGGCAGAGGAGTACTTTTCCTCTAGTGAACTAAACTCAAGAATTAGCATTTATTTATTAACCCCAAAATTCTTTTTAAATAGCATCCTATTTTCAACGTTAAACACATAGCTTTTTATGCCATGGTTTCTTTTTCGAAACTTCTGACTGTGACGCCTAACTCATTGCTGTCAGGAGTTAGGTCAGAAGTTACAGGAGAAAGGTTTCAGAGCAAAAGCCAAATCCTAGCGACAGCAAAAGAATTCCGCCTGACTGCTCAGTTGTAAGTAACCACAATACAGAAATAATGAATCCAGTTTCAAACCTGTGGGAGACTATGTTAAGGTCTGCTTTGAAATTATATTAGATATTAACATAAATAAAATATAATGCAGGTTTTTAAAATATATTTTATTTATAAGGAGAGAGGGGGGTGCACCAGGGCCACTAGCCACTGCAATCAAATTCCACGCATTATGTGGGTGCTGGGGAACTGAACCCAGGTCATTAGGCTTGGCAGGCAAGCACCTTAACCACCGAGCCATCCCACCAGCCCCTATAATGCAAGTTTTATCTTACATTTAAGAGGGAAGAGGACCCATGAACGCCTTAGGGATTTTGAAAGTTCATTTTATTAACACTCTCCACCTACCCCGTTTTAAGTAATATTATATTTGAATAGCCTCAGTCAGGAAGATTGAAATTCTACTACATTTGAACAGTGTGAAGAAAAAAAAAGATGGGTATGACCTACTATGACATTCTTCATTTTGTGTAGTTTTTCCAATATTTAATAAACTGAAAGAAACAGTATAGATTATTTTGAGATTTTTTTTTTCTGAGGAGAGGAGTAAGACTCAGACCCTGCCCTGGGGGGTGGGGGGACCCTGCCACTGTGTCTGGCCAACATTCCTGTTTTTCTTCTGATGGTTCCATCAAGGGGACCATTCACTTTCACTCTGAGCCCATAGTAACGCCACTCATTCCCAGCATGGATTCCCAAGGTGTCAACTGAGGACTTTCCTGGAACATGGGATTTTTTAATGTAATACCAGCAAATAATTAAATTAGAGTGAGTTAGTCATCATTGGAGATAATTCCAGTCCATCAACCACAAGAATTTGTTCATGTGCCAGACCAAAGCAGTGCAATCCTGAAATTTGTGTCGAAATACAGTGTTTCAACACAGTTGCTAAATTAGGAGCCTGTAACTCTGGAGTTGCCTGTGGTCATCCTTGTCACTGTTGGAGAATACAGCGAAGGCAGTAGAAACCAGACAGAGGAGGAAGAGATGGTCCAACACCTGCAGACATTGAACTTGGATCCAAGCTTCTCTGAAGAACCATCTCAACTGCCATGACTCGGCAGATTTTCTTTTTGCTTAGTCAGGAGTGAGTTCCTAACACTTTTCCCTGAAAGGCGAGTGAGGAAAACCAAGCCATGTGCTCATCCAGTGAGCAAGTGCTCTAAGAATGAGTCCCCACAGAGGAAGAGGTCAGGAAACGGACCTAGCTGGTACTGAACCTGGCAGATGGTTAGATGGTGCAGTAGTTTCCTCTGACTATGACATAATAAATTACCACAGATCTAATGGCTGAAACAACATAAATTTCGCACTTTCAATTCCGGATGTCAGAAGTCTAGAATGGGTAAACAGGGCTGCAATTCTTCCTGGAGTTTGTGGGGGGAAAATCTATTTCTTTGCTTTGCCAGCTTCCAGAGGTTACATGACTTTGGTATCTAAGCCAACACTGAAGCATCTCCTAGCCTTCCTCTGACTTTTACACGGCCACTCACACACACTGTAGTCATTAGGATGCAAGGGTCTTTTAATGTCTTCTGGAGGGAATAGCACAATTAAGGCACAAGGAGCTGGAGAGATTGCTTAGCGGTTAAGGCACTTGCCTGCAAAACCTAATGACTCGGGGTTCATTTTCTCAGGACTCATATAAAGCCAGTTGCGCAAAGTGGCACACGAATCTGGAGTTTGTAGTGGCTGGAGGCCCTGGCATGCCCAGTCTTTCTCTCTTCTTGCAAATATATTTTAAAAATTAAAAAAAAAATAAAGGCAGTGCTGGAGAGATGGCTCAGCCGTTAAGGCACTTGCCTGCAAAACTTAACGACTTGAGTTTGATTCCCTGTGCCCATATAAAGCCAGATGCACAAAGTGGTGCATGCATCTGGAGTTCCTTTGCAGTGGCTAGAACCCCTGGCAGCCCAATCTCTCTCTCTCTCTCTCTCTCTCTCTCTCTCTCTCTCTCTCTCTCTCTCTCTCTCTCTCTCTCTCTCTCCTGTTTGCAAAGAAATAAATAATGAATAAAGGCAGCTGGGCATGAAGATACATACCTTTAATCCCAGGTCTCAGGAGGCACAGGTTGGAGGATTGAACTGTAAATTCAAGGCTAGCCTGAGACTACATAGTGAATTCCAGGTCAGCCTGAGCTAGAGTGAGACACAAACAAACAACAACAAAAAAAAAAAAACAATAAAAAAACAACTTCCAGACACAAAATGGCCTTGATATTCATGATTTTGTAGTGCCTGATAATACCTACACATAATGGGAGGAGGAAGTTTGGGGAGGAGGAAGGAGGAGGGAATCATAATGGTTTATGGTCTATAATTATGGAAACTATTAATAAAAAAGACCTTTACCTTAGTAAAGTCACCAAGGTTTGTAAACAGTGTGTTCAACACTGCAAATACTTCCATTTCCACGAAATAATTATGTCTGAGATGTCATTGGGATGAGGTGGATTTAAGCCATATTACTCTGAAGCTAGGGAAGGGCTTGTATCATTGGTAATGAATGTTGCATTGTAGAGTTGAAAAGTAAGCATTCCGTTGACTTTCCCACAGAAAGTTCCCAATCTAGCAGGAAGAAAGAGCTCTATATACAGAGGGACCTAACTAATGATGCCCTCTGTCTCTCTCTGTCAGCAATGTCCTGGTTCGGCCACTGTACCCAAGTTCCATGATCATATCCACTGAGTGAATATTAACCAGGTAGGACATCTGTATAAGGCCTTGGGGAAAGATCAAGAGATAGGAGCAAAGTTTTCATGTTCAATAAGGTCAGTTTTTTAAACATATGTGTGTATGTCAAGTATGTGTGATGTGATGTGTGTGTACAGTGGAGGCCAGAGAAGAATTTAGGGCTCCCTGATCCATCAATCCCCTGCGTATTCCCTTGAGAGGGAGTTTCTGACTCAAATGAAGCAAGAGTTTTCCATCAGTGAGCCCCAAAGATCCTGTGATCTCCACCCCTTGAAGAACTGGGGTTACAGACATGTGTGGTCATATCCAGCTTTTCACATTGGCGCTGAAGAATGGAACTCATATGGTCTCATTCCCTCATGCTTAAGCAAGTGCTCTTGTCTGATGAACCACCTCTCCGCCCCTCGTGTTCAGTGTGCTTGTCATCGACATTGGAGTCCAGATGTGTAGAAAATGTGAAAATGTGATAACACAAAGATTAAGTGGTTACAGAAAAGCATCATGAATGCTCACACAGACCAGCAGAAAAGGGGTGTCATAGACCATCAGACTTTGACAGAGAAGGGACACCTCCCTGCAGCTTCCGGGAGCAGGGCATGCTGCTCCACTGGGACCATCTGGCTGGTGGCAAAGTTTCAAATGTCATCAGGCTTATGGAGACAGAGACCCAGGGAGGCACAGAGGTAAGAGGACAGACCTGGGTCACCATAAGATAGGGAGGAAAGACTTGATGCCTTGTGCTTTTCCAAAATTTTCTTGAGCCCGAGACACTGTTTAGAAGCCCTAACACATGTATTTCATATATCACTGAATAAATTTGCTGGCAATCAGCTATAAGACCGTCTATTTCCAGAGAAGTTCAAATGTTAAAAAACTTCATTTTAGAATCTGGAAATGTCTCTTCTCAAATGTAAACATTCTTTTTAAAATATTTATTTATTTATTTGTTAGCAGAGAGAGAGAGAGAGAGAGAGAGAGAGAGAAGGAGAGAGAATGAGAGAAGCAATGGACACACCAGAGCCTCCAGCCACTGCAAATGAACTCCAGATGTGCACACCACTTTGTGCATCTGGCTTTACTTGATTACTGGGGATTCTGACTCAGGCAGCCAGGCTTTCAGATCTAAACACTACTGACAAAGTGGTTTATTTCTGGATTTAAGTGTTTTTAATTCCTATCGTTTTTGTTGTGTTTCTTCTAATCATGTAATTATTCTATAGCTTTTCACCAATGATATTCTTATCTCCTTTAAGCTATAGAAGTTCAATAATATGTGGAAACTGTAATACTCTTAAAATGCTTAAAGGAATTTTAATGTGTAAATCCCCCCCCTGGAAATTGCTAAAATGAGCATATCACTTCAAGATGAAAATGTTAGTTAAATTCACATAGATTAAAATATACTACTTAACATATTTAATTATTTTTCAAAATTTCTGTAACACAGAAGAACCTGTGACTTCTGTTAAAAATGTTCCAAAAAGCCCCCACCTAAAGATGTGCATTAGAAAAATCTCAGGTGGGGTTCCAAGAGCTTCTGTTTTTCATACGCCATGGAGGGGTCGTGATCAAGTCTTTTCACGAACTCTGGAGGGAGAGGCTAATTAGTGGTCTGATGTCTTGCTGGTCATACTGTAGGGAGCAGCTGGAGGACACCATGGGGAATCCTGGACTTATGGAGGTACTCCAATATAAATGTGGGAGCTGGTACTATGCAGAGAACAACTTCAATAAAAAATAAAAAAGTTATGTGTGTGTTTGGGGAGGGGGGTGGAACTGAAGTCCCAAATTCTCCAAGGAAGAAGACAAACAAGGATGATAATGGAACTTTGAACTTGCTGAGTGCTTTTCAGTTTGTAAAGTACTTTACAGAAAGGTTTCATTTGGTTTTCACAAGGCTTGAGGTCGTATGGACGTGTCAGAGCTGAGGCCTGTAGCTGGGGAGCCCTACCCTCCTATCTTCACCACTTATGTCACCCCCAGATACTCAATTTTGTCTGTTTTAAGTACTCATTTATTACTCAGCAGAAAAAAACCTCACAGGATATGAATAATCATAACGTCAGATGCCATAAAATGGAAGTTCTGATAAATTGGACGATTCTCCTAGAAATTGCTCCTATGAAATGAGGGAACATTTTTGGGTCTTAATGACCATCGCCACTGACAGCATGGTCACATACTGTGCTGAGCACTTGAGTTGCTTCGTGTTACTGATGTACAGGAGTTAAGAGCTTGGTGCTGTAACAGGGCCTCTTTGCAGGAAACTAAGCTCAAGCTTGCCCAGCTCGAGTGAGCATCCAAGCTGTAAGAGATTCTAGGGGTGAACTCGATACCCTCTATCATGCCTCCCACTTCTGACAACCTGTGGATTCAAGATGCCCAAATTCTCCAATGTCTAGGCCAGTCTTGAGGCTTGAAGCTGGAAATAATTTATCAAGGTGCAAATCAATAACAAAATCTATTCTGGCTACACTATTCCTGCAGCTTCTTCCAGACTTGGGGTCTTAGTAATGGTTAGACTCTAAAAGGTTGATGATGATTGGTTCTGATATCACCACTTCTGTGTTATGGAGAATGAAAAATACAGCATGGTTGTGCTTATAATTGTGGCCCAAATTTCCAGGTAATTTCTCTTTGACTTTGAACTACTTTGGCCTAGTTCAGGCTGTCTTCCATCCCCAAAGAAAACTGTCCCTTCTTTGCCATGGCTGGATCTCTAGTATTTTTAAAAAATATTTTATTTATTCATTTTACAAGCAGAGAGAGAGAGAGAGAGAGAGAGAGAGAGAGAGAGAGAGAGAGAGAGAGAGAGAGAACCAGAGCCACCACCTTGTGGGCCTGGCTTATGTGGGTACTGGGGAATTGAACCGGGGGCCTTAGGCACTGGAGGCAAGTGCCTTAACTGCTGAGCCATCTCTCCAGCCCTCGTATTTTTTTTAACCTGTCACAAAGGCAATCTGCCTTATTTAAGTAACTTGCTCAGTGGCCTAATTGATTTTGTTAGAAACATGTAAATATCTTGGCTCCAGGTATAGGAACCCTGGATATTTGGAACCTTTCTTATAAATACTTGTTCCATTGAACTTGGTTTTCAGAGATAAGCAGAAGACTGCTTCCATGGTGCCATTTTATCGAAAGGGGCACAAAGCTAGTTGGCAGAACTATCGATGTATTTATGTTTTCTGAAGATAAGAACATATAAACAAAATGGCTCATTATTGTCTGGTATGTACAAGGTCTTGGATTGGATCCAAACACCCAAGACAGATGATTGATGATAGATAGCTAGATCAGAAGATAGATATATAGATGGATGATAGGTAGGTAAATGGAGGGTGGGTGGATGTGTGGGTGGAAGGGAGGGAATGTTTTAAGGGCTGAGGACAGGCACAGAGCAGCCCATCCAGCTCCTTGCCCAGTCACCAGCTGCGTCCTAACATTCCACAGACTGTCTCAGAAGCAAGAAACTCAACAGGGCCAGGCATCTGGTAGAAAGCACACCCGATGCCCAGTGCGGATTGGCCCATTCGCATTATTTACTTGTCTAGAGATGTGGCCTTCTCCTGCTGGTCTGTATCCCATGCCTTCTGGCCAATGTCCTGTGACCCATGTGACAGCTTGCTGACATGACACTTGCCTCATGTGTGTCAGAACTGCTGTCACACCCTCCCATCTTACCCGCATGAACAGCCTCTATGCTGAAGACGCTCCCTGGTTTCCTAATGCCACAACCTGCCTCCTGATGTCACCTGATTGCCAAGTTACTCCACAACCTGCTTCTTGATGAACTCCTTGGATCCCTGAGCAAGTCTCTGTCCCGTAGATCCTGCTGCCCACCCCCTCCACCACCTCCTCCTCCTCCTCACTCACTGACTGTCACTGGCCACCAGGCACAGCTTTGCAGTTACAAATGTCTTCTTGTGGCTCAGCTACTCTGTTCTCTCACAGACGGACTGTTTCCTATCATGGCTCATGATATCCCATGCCATCTGCCCCAAATGTTTCTCTTCAATGTCCCTCCTCACACATGTGCGGAGACATGGACCTGTGAAGTTCATTCCTGTTTCAGAAGCTGTGCCCTCATCCCATGACTGACTCGCCCTCCGTGTGAGACTTTGTCTTATTTTACATATTCACTAACTCTCCACTTAATAGATTTCCTCTTGGCAATTATTCAGTGTCAGGTGTTTGGAAAATTATAATTTTTAAAAAACAAAATGATAAAATTTATACTAAGAGAACTACATACATTATATCTAGGTAAATGATCACTTCTAAAAGCCTTCAGGAACAATTATATACAATTTCAGAAGCTCGTTCTTTTCCTTAATGATCTTTTGTAAAGATTCATGAATTAATTTTTTTTGTTTTGTTTTGTTTTTGTTTTTCAAGGTAGGGTCTCGCTCTAGCCCAGGCTGACCTGGAATTCACTCTGTAGTCTCAGGCTGGCCTCAAACTCATGGTGATCCTCCTACCTCTGCCTCCCGAGTGCTGGGATTAAAGGCATGCGCCACCACACCTGGCTTTCATGAATTAATTTTTGACAGTTAGTGTACTTTGATCGTATTCACACCCTCTGATTACTGTCATTTGTTTCTTTCCCATTCTCACTGAACCCCATCTTCTTGTCAGTTACTGTTTTGAGGTCTTCTCATTAAAAATTATTTATGATAAATACATAATTAAAATATTATTTATTTATTCAAAAGAGAAAGAAAGAAAAAGGAAAGAAAGGAAGGAAGAAAAAAAGAAAGAAGAAGGAAAGGAAGAAGAAAGAAAGAAAGAAAGAAAGAAAGAAGAAGTGTGTGATTATGGATATGCCAGGGGCTCCTGCCACTGTAAATGAACCCCAGAAGCAAGTGCTCTTTTGTGCATCTGGCTATATGTAGGTACTGGGAATCAAGCTGTTTAGACCGTCAGGTCTTGCAAGCAAGCGCCTTTAACTACTGAGCCATCCCTCCAGCTCCTTTTGTCTTTTCTTCTGTGGGTTTAATAGGGGCTGCTTGCATGAGTGTGCATGGGCATGGTTATACTGCAGAGCATGGGGACAATAGTGAAGACAATGTCTTCTCCTTTCCAGCAATCATTAACTTCCAATAGCTCCTCGGGATGTTTAAAGATCTTAACCACAAGTGCTGCCAAAGCTAGCTGTGTGACTACAGACAGATTAGCCAAGCCTGTCGAGTTTCTATTAGCTCCTTTGTCAAAACAGGAACCTTTCTGCCTGCCATCCTCAAAAGCTGCATAACACCGCAAACATGCTCAAATGAGAAAATATTTGAGCAAAATTGGAGCATGTCAAGGGATAGAAGTTTGATCATGCATGTGGATATCTTCATGGTATTTGAGTGTATGTCTTTCTTCACAGAGGAGCAGTGGGGAGGGGGCATTCCTTTGATATTTTACATCATTGCTCGTCTATCCCAACCTTGATTTTCTTTCTTTCTTTTTCACGTTTAGTTTATGTCAACCAAGATCCTCCTTGATTAGTGCTTTCATATAAATGTATATGTTTGTGGGCTGTGTGTGTGTCTGCATGTTCATGTGTGTGGGTGCACATATGTGTGCAAGTGCATGCACATTGTGTGTGTGTGTGCGTGTGTGTGTGTGCGCGCGCGCGTGCGTGGAGTCCAGAGGACAATCTCAGTTTGTAGCTCCTCAGTAATGCTATCCACCTTTTCTTAAGACAGGGTCTCTCACTGGTCTGGAGCTCAGCAAGTAGACTGGAAAGTCTGCCCAGTGAGCCCCAGGTATCCATCAGTCTCCATCCCCCTATCTCTGGGATTACAGGTGTGCACCACCATGTTTTCACTCGTGTACTGGGGATAAATTTGGATCCTAATGTAAGGCAAGCATTTTACCTATTGAGACCGAACCATCTCCTCAAGCCATAGATACATTGAAAAGCAGCCCTCACATCCTTTGTGTACTTAGAAATTCTACTACCTTTTGAACTCTGTGTTGTATATTTTATGAATCCTTTCTTTGTGAGCCATGATTAGAAGTGGGTTGGAGTCAGTTTGCAAATAAAGAAGCAGAAAGCATTAAAATACCCCAGGATGTAAACTTATCTAACAAAACTGTAAGTTAGGTTGTGCTGCATTAACTGGCTTTCCGGGACATGTTTGTACATGCTTCTTTTGTTTTCAGAACCTGGTGAAGTGGTCTTGCATTCACGGTACCTTCCATCCAAGTGCATTTGTGTTCACATAGAGGATTGGCATGGGCTCTGTGTAGACCTGATTCTTTAGCTGAATACAGAGACTTGCTTTTCTACTACAAGATGTATTTCCAACCTCTGAAGCTTCCACAGGGCGGGCATTCTTTATTAAGACAGGATGTCTTAATACTAATTGTCGCAGTCAGCCACACGCCGTTGGGATGAATCTTCAAACTAGGCACAATTTGGGGGAGGAAAGTATTTATTGAAACTACAGATTGAGGGGAAGTTCTGTAACAGTGAAAGAGGCTGGCCCTCTTTCACAGGTCCAAGCAGAGAGAGAGACCCATCACCTACACCACACACAGAGAACAGGAAGCAGGCAGGAGAGCAAGGAGAGAATTCTTTCACCTTTCTAGAGCCCTAGGGTGGGGTTTTGCAATTCTATCCCAGACTTAATGGCTTCCTGAGTCTCTGGAATTTCCTTCCTGCACTGCCCACACAGGAAAGGATGTTTACTTCTACCTCCTTTGAGCTTCCTTACATCCTGCCCCCTACTGAGAGGCTGCCTTCCTGTGAACATCCTCAAAGACCCACCCAAGATTACTTGAAAGATCAAGTTGACAACAAAACTTAATCACCACACTAATCTTCCCATCCGGTACATTATTAAGAATCAACTGTGTGCACAACACTGCTCACCCAGGTAAGAGAACCAGCCAGAGTTCACTGCAGGACCTTGTAATCTAGGGTCTCCACAGAGAAAGCAGAAGGCTACCACATGCAAATACCTGGACAGCACAGGCAGATGCATATCTTGATGAGGGGTATAAAGAGATCATTTCCTGCTCTTAATAAACCACAGAATGGCTTGGGTGAAAAGGGGAGCAAAGGTTTTTGCTCACTTGGGCAGTAGAAGACAAACACAGATTCATGACATGAGGCTACAGCGTATGGCAATCCATCACACTGAAGATGTCAGGTGTAGACATGAGGCCGAAGAAGGACGTGCTCCTGAGCACGTTAACTCAGGCCTTGGATCTCTGCCTGGGTTTCCATTGCACACCCTGAGCTTGTTCTCCACCCTTCTGCATATCTGCATCTGCTTTTGAGAAATAGACGTTAATCTGTGGGAAATGTCTAATGCTGAGGGCCAGAGACCAGACTTTATGGAAGCTTCACTGGAGAGTCCAGGGTGGGTTGTTTTATTCCCCATCGGGGGTGTACTTTTTCAGCTTAAGGCATTCCTGCTTATAATGGAAGCTCTCTAATACGGATTCCCAGTGCACATTGATTCTGGGGTACTGTTGCAGTCAGCTTTCTCGTTGCACAAAGAACCTGACCAAAAGCAAGCTGATTGGAGGAAAGGGTTTATTTTGGCTTACAGAATTGAGGGCAAGCTCCATGGTGGCAGGAAAAACGACAGCATGGATGTCACCTCTGCCACAGCAGGAGGAAAACAGTGACAGGAAGGTGTGCATAACACTGGCAAGGGGAAGCTGGCTATGATACCCATAAGCCTGTCCTCAACAACACACTTCCATGGTTCCAATTCCAAAATTGCCAGCAGCTGGGGGTCAAGCATTCAGAACACATAAGTGTATGGGGGGACACCTGGATCAAACCATCACAGGTACCATTCCTCACTTGTGTTGTAAGAGAGGCAGAGTGCATATTCAGATAGATGATAGATAAATACATAGATTGATTACCTAGATAGATAGATAGATAGAAAATTAATTGATAGATAGATAGATACAAAATTAATAGATACATACATAGATATAGATAGATAGATAGATAGATAGATAGATAGATAGATAGATAGATAGATAGATAGATAGATTATAGATAGATAGATGGGGAAAATAGTACCAGCAACAGGGTGGTTAGCTGATACACCTCTGAGGCTGGTGTCCTGTGACCTTAGCTTCTTCCTCAGTTCTGGGTCATGGCCCTCTGCCTATGAACCAACCGAGGTACCTGGCAGCAGATGTCTTTGCCACATAATTCTTTCCTGCTGTGTGACTGGTCATATCTAGGACATAGCTAGGTAACTGCACCTGCTCACAGTGGAGAAAGAGTGCTCGAGTGATGAGGCTTGGATGCCAGAAACAAGCCGATTGCTCCCCAGGCTGGATCCAGGTGGGGTGCAAAGTCAGAGGACATATGAAAGCCAGTATAGTCCACTCAATCAAGAGGATCTGATGTGGTGGGTGTTTTGTCAAAAGTGGGAAAAGGGGGACTGGAGAGATGGTTAAAGACACTTGCTTGCAAAACCTGATAGTCTGGGTACTGTTCTCAAGGACCCATGTAAAGCCAGATGCACAAAGTGGCACATGTGCCTGGAGTTCATTTACAATAGCAAGAGGCTCTGGCATACCCATTCATTCTCATTCGTATTCTCTCTTTCTCTCTCCTTGCAAATAAATAATAAAAATATAAATAATGTCAAAAGGGATAAGAGATGAAGCTACTATTCAGACCTAGCATATAAACTCAAGATTTAATTCTGAAGAATTAAAGCCAGAACAAAGGAGTTGGGGAAATGGCTCAATGGCAGGCTGCTTCCCTCCCAAGCACGAGTTCAATCTCCAGTGCCTACGTGTGTGCAGGCGGTCCACACTTACAATCCCAACCCACAGGAGGTAGAGACAGGAGGAACCCTGGGACTTGCTGGGTGGCTAGCCTAGGTTCAGTGAGAGATCCTTTCTCAAGAATTAATGTGGAGAGTGTCTAAGGAAGGCAGCTGATGTCAAACTCTGCCCTTCACATAAATAGGCACATACAGGTACAAACACCTGCACCCCCACAACACCAATATTCATTCATACATGCATAACATACACACATATTGTCATGGTTTGATCCAGGTGTCCCCCACAAACAAATGAATGTGTTCTGATAGATCGATCCTCAGCTGATGGCAATTCGGGAATTAGAACCTCACTAGAGCTGTGTTGTTGGGGGTGAGCTTATGGGGGTTATAAGCCAACTTCCCCTTGCCAGTGTTTGGCACACCTTCCTGCCGCTGTTTGCAGTGCTGTGGCAGAGGTGATGTCTAGCCCTCTGCTCAGGCCATCGTTTTCCCTGCCAGGATGGAGTCTCCCCTCGAGTCCATAAGCCAAATAAACCCATTCCTCTACAAGCCGCCTTTGCTTGGGTTCTTTCTGCGCAGCAACAAGAAAGCTGACTGCAACACATATACACTTGCAAAATAACAACAGCAAAAATAGGAACAAGGTTAAACCTAGACCACAGCAATGGTTTGATGATTATTTGGCCAGATAACATAATTCAGCAACGATCTTGCTTTCCTCCAGGGAGGGGAGTAACAATGAGTGAGGCAAAAGATGGGTGGATACAGAAAGAATATTCTTTCCGATGATTTATATTTCCTACACACATGTCAAAATGTAAATAAATGGAAATATGAAATATATCTGGGGATATTGTGACACTGGGGATTGAACACAGGTCTTTGTACATCTTAGGCAAGTGCTTTACCACCAAGCTACACCTTCAGCTCCTTTCCTGTGTTGTTTAAAAGAAAAAGTCAGGGCTGGAGAGATGGCTCAGCAGTTAAGGCACTTGCCTCCAGTGCCTAAGGCCCTGGGTTCAATTCCCCAGTACCCACATAAGCCAGACCCACAAGGTGGTGGCCCTGGTATCTCTCTCTCTCT